>JAODAL010030099.1:0-50513 GCA_025379985.1 Phyllomedusa bahiana | reverse complement strand
CCGCCAGCCGTGGTCGTGGTGGAAAAGGGGAAAAAAATGGTATTTGGTTTCACAGGGAAGAGGTCAGGACCTGTGAAGCCGGGGCCTTTTTTGTTAAACCCAGATTCGCTTGGATAAAAAAGGCCACACAGGCCCTGGGTTTCCAAAAAACCGGAACTTCTGCTCCTCCTTCTCCTCCCTTCCGGCCCAAGCGGTCCTTGTTTCCAAATGACCAAGCGCATGAGCAAGCACATCTCCAGCCCCAGATACTGTAAACCCATTTCCCACCACCCCACACAAACAACCCCTTCCCCCTTTCCCACCAGTGTGCCGCACACCGTAAGCACCACCCTTAACCCACCTTCTGTGTACCAGGTGTGGGAGCTAAAAAAACACTTCCCCCCCCAACCATTTCAAAGCAAAATCCTGAATTTTGGGCATTTCCAGATTTTGACCTTGGAAATGTGCCTTTTGCCTGGTGGAAAAAGATGGTTTCACCACGTCATGGCCCTGGCATGTCCCCAAATCAATGCAAGCAGGAATTTCTTTTAGGAAAACTTTCCTTGCCCCTGGCCCGCCACCTTGCGAAAAAACTCCTGCGTTGGCTGCATCTGTGTCCCCCCAAATCCATCTCACTACAAATTTCCCGGGTGGAACAACGTTACAACGCCGGAAACGTAGAAGGGCAAATAGCCGAACAGGGGTTGCGAACCCTACTGTTGACATTTGCAATCGATTTTTATCCCCATACCACCCCCCTGCAAGGCAGGGCAGCTTTTAAACACAAGACCGCCTTAAACCATGGTCCCATGCTACCTGCGGCCAACATTGTTGGTTTTTTGGCAGTCTGGAACATTCAACTTCGGGGTGTCCAACCGGGATGAAGGGCCCTGAGTTTTGCTTGACAAGCCATAGGATTTTTAAACCCTACCCAAAAGCCAGTGTACCCTTAGAACGCACATTCAACACAGGTGTTGGGGTTTAATTGACAAAAGTATCCTCTTTTCCCTTTAAAGGGTCATTTACTTTTTCAAAATTATCAACAGTAGTTTTCAATTTACGGGTGAATTTTTTTGAAATATAAAACCGTATGCCTTGAGTGGGGGGCAGTGAAATGGGTGTTCTAGGATAGTTAAGAGGTTAGGGGGTTAATGTAGGAAACTTTTGGGTTTAAAAAACCGTAATAGGGGCTAATCAAAAATCCTTGGTTAATTTAAGGGAATGAAAAAGGGGTTTAAACAAGGATACCTGATACTAGGGGTGGAAAAGGTTAATCAAAAAATATGTGACGGGGGGGGGGGGGGGGGAGAGGTTAATCTTCCCTAAACCCAGGTAGAGTGTTTACCCCCCACCCCCCAGGCCTAAATTTGTCCTGGCTATTAGTTCCTTTTTTTCCTTTCAGTAGTAATCATAGATATGGGTGCAGGGAAATATAATGAGGACTTTCCAGCTGCACAGTTCTCTATTTGATTGATCAGAGCAACTGAACCCAATCATTATGGATCAGTACTGTGGTGGGGAGGGTTATGGGGCCCCCCCAGTTACAAAAAGAAAACCCCAGGTACCCCTATAATATGGGCACGCCCCCACTTTTTGGGGGGGATTATCATATTGCCTTTACCTGGGCAGTGTAAGGGATTTGGGTCAGGATTCAAATCATTTTCAATTCTTGCTGCTGAAGGTGCTTGTAAAGAGCTTGGGGAAAATAGTTAGTGGCATCCCTTAGGTTTTGCACATCCCTGGACAATCACCCCTTTTGTCCTATAATTCATGCCTAGTAAACATTTTTTTGTAAAAACAAACAGTGAATCCTTCCATTTTGCTGTTCACATAAACACTTGGGCCTACTGGGGTAAAAAAAAGCACTGCAGCCCATGATAAAATGCTTAAATGTTTGAAACATGTAACGGCATGTCCCCACGGCAGGTGTTTCAGCCAGATTTACAGACGGTTTTCAGTTTTGAAAACCTTGTAAACCGGGGTCAAACTTTAAAAACGGCCTTAAAAAGAAAAAACCGTGCGCGTCCCCCGGCGGACGGTTTTTTTAGGCCGTCGGCGCTCTGAAATATGTTGAACACGTTCATTCTTCCACCTGGTTTTTTTTTTGGGGGAAAAATGAAACGTCGGTAAAAGGGGGGGGGATTTTCTTCTCAAACTGCTCCCCCCGCGTCCGAAACAGAGCAAATACCTGTCGGGATTTCCCGACCAGTATTTGTCCTGTTCCATGTAAGCAGCCCCTAAGAGGTTGTCTACTTTCTTTTTTTTTCTGCTGAAAATTTAAATTTTTATATAGTGATTTTGAACCCCAAAAGGTCCCTGGTTTTAAAACTGTTCTTATTACATGCAGGGGGGTTTTTTGGCAAAAGCAAAAGGGCCCCTTGTCATAAAAGGGGCCGATAGGTGCCCCCCGAACCTTAGGGTTTGGGGGTGGGGGTGAGGGAGCCAGAGAAATGGGTTGAACCTTAGGTTGCGGACTAATTGTATATTTTTTCTTTTAAACTGCTTTAAAGCTGAGATTCCGGGCTGGCTTTTAACTGGAGAAATTCTTAGATGGGGGGGGGACTGCTCCCTCATATCCATTCCGGTTTTTTCCTTTGGCCCTATAAAGCCGAGGGTCAGGTGTCCTGGGTGTGGGTTCCCCTTTTCCAAAGCCGGGGATGGTGGGGAAAAGGGATCCTCTGTGAAACGGGGCTCTGAGGAAAGCGGTTTTTTATCCGTGTATAGGGTGCTACTTTTTATATGGTGAGCTAAAACCTGTTTGCTTTTTCTTTTGGCCTGGAGAAAGGTCCTGTTTAATTTCTTTTATCCCTCTGTTTGGAAGAAAGCTTTATTTTTCCGGGCTTTTCTGTTTAATAAACAAACCGTTTAAGAAAAAGCATTTGTTTGTCATGGCCCCTGTCGGAGCTGAACCCCCAAAAATGGTGGAAATTGATGCGGGCATCACCGCCCCCTGAAGAGCCCAAAAAAGGGGCAAAAAAGGGAAAGTCCCATGCCCTGGGTTAAAGCTGTGGCAGCGCTTAAACGGGTTTGTTTCCCGCGGGATGAGTTATCAAGAAAACGGGTGAAAAACCCAAATTTCTCTAGCACGCAGATCACCGCCCAGCACCCAGGGGAAACACACGGAGGCCATGCGGGCCCCAAAAGGGGGGCCCAATCAGACCGGTCCGTCAAACCTTTGCCGAACAGAGACCCTTCCAAAGAAGGGGGAAACCCGGCAAAATGACAAACCCAAGTCCAAAGCTGTGAAGGGGCATTTTCAAAAGATACCACCTGAAAAAAACCCGTAGGGGGCCTTTTTAACCCAAACTTTGAAAGGGGGGGCCCAAAAGAAAAAGGTTCCCCACCAGAAATGGGGGGAAAGTCCTCCCCCAAATACCTGTCGGGGGACCGCAAAGGCCCCCTTTTGATCTTCCGCCCCCAAGACCCAAAAATTCTATGGAAAGCTAAAGGGGGAAATCCTCGCCCTTTTGGGGGGTAAAATGTCGTGGCCCGGGAGCCCAGCGAGTGCAAAAACGGGGGAGAAATGCTAAAGAAAACCCCCAGGTCCCCCAAATTTTCAAATTTTTCCCCCTTTGGTTTCAAAGTGGCTGAAGGGGAAAGGGTTTTTCCCCCAACACGAGGGTTTGGGAAGAGGCCCGTGAGGGGACCGGTTCACCCAAAACCCCTGCCCAAAACCCCTATACAACGCTGGGTTTTTTCCAGGGTGACCCTCAGTGTGCTGAGGGACCGGGGTGGCCTTGGTGGAGAGGAAACCAAGCAATGGAAACCCCTTTTATGACCGACCGGGTCCCGGTACGGGGTTGACGGGCACCCAAAAGTGGTCCAAACCATTCCCAAAAGACCCGGAAAACCCAAGTCCCACCCGACCCCAAACCTGGTCCAGTGAGGGGGTCTACGCCCCCGTGATTTTCTGGGGTTTAAAGGGTTTCCGGGGCACATTGCTGCACACTCCCCCCTGTCCTGGGAAAGCCCAGGGGACTGAAATTTGCAAGTCCCGTTTTTTTCCCCTGGTTTCCCCTACCCCGGGCCTACTTTTCCGACCTCCCCCTGGCGGGGTCCCCGGGGTTTTCCCAGGTAACGGAAAATAGGGTTTACGGTGCGGGGGCTTCTGGACCCCGGGGGTTTTTTGGTGCCCCTTTAAAAAGGGCCCCCACACCCCCTCATGAAAGGGTTTCCCCGGCAAGAGGATTGGGGTACAATGTACCCATGAGGACTCAAAAAAAAACCCGGGGGGCCCAAAAGGTGACTGGGGTCAAACGGGGAAAGTACCCTTGTCCCAAAATGGGGGGGTTGGTAAAAAACCTGATTTCCCCCCAAAATCCTGGGAAAGGGGATTTTCCCCAAGTATTTTGGGATTTGTGGGGAAAGGGGCCATGAGCCAGGCCACGGGGGGGGGTCCCGGGTTAAAATCCAAAAAAGGGGAAATAAAGAGAAATGTGAAGTTTTTTAATGATTTTGCCCCCGGGAAATTTTCCCTTTTGGGGTTTAGCAGGGGTTGAAGGGGAAAGGAATCACCCCAAAGGAAGCTAAACATCCCTGATCGGGAAAGGTGTCCCGGGTAAAAATTTGGGGACCGCCCAGCCCCAACCTACATTAAAAAACCGCCCTAAAAACGCCCACCGTGAAAAAATGGGGCCTCGGGAAACCCAGGGGCAGATCAAAAAATTTTTTTCCGCTTTTTGGGGCCCTGGTTAATGATCAACTATACCGGTTAAAAAAATTCGAGGGGAAGGTGGTGGAAAAAATTGTGGTCCCAGGACCCTAAAGGCGGAAAGGTTTGGGGACCTAGCCCCTCTCCGTTTTTGGGGGGACACTTTGGGGGGTAGAAAAAAACCCCCGGAACGAGTTTTGGGAAGAGACTTTTGGGCCAGGTTTGTCATGGGGAAAATTTTGGATTTCTGCCAATCCCGTCCCCTGCCAATTAACTGCCCCGGGGTAAACTTTTTCTGTCCCCTTTTATCCCTTTTCCCGTTATAGAGACCCTTTTCCCGATCGAAATTCAAGGGAACCCTGGGGGGCCCTTTGGTCAAATCGCAAAGAGGGTCACCCAATACATTTTTGGAACATTGTTTAATGAAAAACCCGATATCCGGAAGCCTTTCCCCAAAGGGAAATTTCCTCACCAGATCCATCCCCCAAAAATTGGGGGGCACACATTTTTTTTGGGAAGGGGATTTGCCAATGAGAGATTTTGGCCCAATCAGGGAACCCCCCTTTCATGTCCCGGATTATGAAAAGAGCGTTTTTAAAGGCCCTGTGTATAAAGCAGAAACGGACAGCTTTTCCATCCGCAAAACGGGATGGGTTAGTAAGAGCCTTAAACAAAACATGGGGGCCTTGCCCCGGAAGGTGGGGGGAAAAGGTGGCCGGGGTTTGGGGACGGGTTAAAATCCCCCTATTAGAAAAATTTGCCCGAAAACCCCAAAGTTCTCTTTGCTTTTTTGGGTTTATTTTTTTTCTTTTTTTTTTTATAGAACAATCAAAAACCAAAATTTCCCAAAAAATTAAACGTTGGCTTCAAAAATTTTAAAATTACTTTTTCATAAAAAGCCCAACAAAGTTCAAAAAAATTGTAACCTGGAATCCTCGTGGGTTAATTT
This sequence comes from Phyllomedusa bahiana, assembly GCA_025379985.1. NCBI lineage: Eukaryota > Metazoa > Chordata > Amphibia > Anura > Hylidae > Phyllomedusa > Phyllomedusa bahiana. The sequence goes on along the minus strand of JAODAL010030099.1, from coordinate 44,934 downwards.
CCAAAGGGGGTCGGCGGGTTTTTTCCCCCAAAAGGGTATTTTCTGTTTTCAAAGCCTTTAAACCCAGAAAAATCATGGGATCATCTCCTTGTTTCTCTTTTGAAAAGGCATCGAATCATTTAATACCTTTGGGGGAAAAACCTGCCGACCCTTGGGGAAATTTAACCTCATCGGGATTCCAGGTTACTTTTTCCGGGAACCTTTGTTGTGTTTTTATGGAAGTTTTAAAAAATTTCACCAACGCTTTATTTTTGGCAAATTGGTGAAATTGTTTTTTAATTTTAAAAAAAACAATTAAAAATACCCAAAAAAAAGGGCAAATAGAACATTTGGGGTTTTAAAGGCTTTTTGTTCTAATTTGGTTTTTTTTCCAGGGAGGGGGGCCCTGCAAATTTGCCGTACATTTTAAACCTGGGGGGTTTTTGTGCTATTTTTTCCCGCTTAAAAATGTTTAAATTTACCCTCCCTGTTTTTCTTTTAGAGAAGCCCAAACAGGCCTCAACAGGATTTTTTCCCTTGGTTGCCAACCTACATCCTCGGGGGTTTACTTGCTTTGAAAAAGGAGCCCGGGGAAGAGCGAGGCCAACCCATACAAAATGTCATTGAGAAAAGGCCTTTTGCGGGAGGTTCCCCAAATGTCATGCCCATAGTGAAGGCATTTTTCCCCCAGGTTCAAAAAGGGCCCAAAAGGGGGTTAGGGTTTAAATAATTAGGATGGGGGGTTCGTTTTTTCCCCCTGGTGATCGGGTTCTCGCCCGGGGCCCCCCCAAAACCGTGGAAAGTAAATTTCTAGCAAATGGGGGGGGGGCCGTTCAAAGGTGCGGGAAAGAAATTTAAAATTAGGATAACTTTAATGAACCCCAAAACAGGAAAAAGGAACCCCTTCCGGTGAAAACCATGTGAAAAATCATAAAACCCCGGGAAAAGAAGGGACACACCAGTTACCCCGGTTGCTTCCCCAAACCCCAAAGGGGGTTTACCAAAAATTTTCCCAACCTTTTGCAGAAAACCCTCTCTCCCTCAACAAAAAGCAGCAGTAGTGAAGGGAAAATGTCAGAGCAGAAAAAGGGATTTGTTTTTCAAAAACCCGGGTTCCACCTCTTTGATTAAAGCCCCAAGTTTTTGGAAACGGAACCCCACGGGTTTGGTCTTTGAAAAACCCAAATATAGAAACCCCTGAGGCCCGTAGACAGGGGGTTTCCCAAGAGGGGGAAAGGGGATGCAAAAATTGGGGGGTTCATCCCAAGAAATCAAAAGGGGGGGCGGGGCCCCAAGCCCAATAGTTTGGGTCCCAAAAAAAACCAGTGGGGAATGGCACTTTTGCAATGATTATGGGAAACCCAAAAGAGGTTTTAAGGGGGGAAAACGCATACCCGATGCCACGGGTAGGCAAATTTAAATTGAAAGGCGGGGGGCCCCCCCGGGATAAAAAACCCAGGGTTAGACCTCAAAAAAGGGGTTTCGGGAAAAATCCCCCTGTAAAAAGAAAGCCAAGGAGAAGACTCCTTGCTTTCCCAACCTCTGGGGGGTGTCCATTACCCCCCGGGATGCCCTTTGGCCTGCAGGGACCCCCGGGCCCACATTCAAAGGGCCATGGACCCGCAAAATTTGACCCCCCAATGGGAAAAAATGTCCAGCGAAACCTAGAGGGAAAATTGTCATCTTCAGTCAGGAGGGGAAAGTCATCAAAAGGAAACTGCGGGGCCATCTAGATCCCTAAGGAGAGCAGGGTTCCCCTTTAAACCCCTTAAGAAGTGTGGGGGTTGGTAGGGAAAGAGGCCAGGTACGGGGGGTATATCGGGGGGGGGGGCCTAAAAAAGGGCCCTCAATTAAAAAGGTTGAAGCCATAAAAGGGTTTGGGCGCACGCCCACTTACAAAGAAACAGGAAAGGGGAAACCCTTGGGCATTTTTGGCTACTCCCGTTGGTTTGCCCCCGGGATTTTCCCAAAGGGAACCCCCCCCTTTAAAACTGAGCTCCAAAAGGACCCAGTCTGTAAAAGGTGAATTTGGCCCCGGAGGCCAAAAAATTTTTTGGGGAAGTTAAAAACGACCCTTTATTGTAAACACCAGTTTTTGGTAGCTCCAGACTTCCCAAAAGGGAAATTTCATTTACAAGGGATGCGCAGATGAAAGGCCTGGGCCCCATTTAATGTGCGGGACAAAAATGGGGAGGAAACACCCCGTGATGAAACCTTACCCACGTTTTCCCGGCAAGAAAAAAATTATGCTATTGGGGAAAAAAGGTCCCTGGCTTCAAGTGGGCATTAGACCCCTTTTATCTGCTGGGTACCCCGGTTTTAAACGCTGGTGTTGCCCAAGCCCCCTTTAAAAAGGGGATGGGGGCAAAAAAAAAGGGAAAAAGGGCCGGATAACCGCGGGTTCCTGGAAAGGGCCAAGTTTTTTTCTTTTACGGGAAATTTGGGCCTGGCAGGTTGCATGGTAATGCAGATGCACTATCGCGGGTGCACTGTCTGGTGAGTGAACATGCCCAGCCCCTCGGCTTTGGGCAGAGGGAGGGGGGGGGGGGGGTATGTGACAAAGCACAAGGCCTTTTCATAGAGGGCCGATATGTGCCACCGCAGCTTAGGGCTGCAACCTTAGGTTGCAGACAACTTGTATATTTTTTCATCACTGCTTTAAGCTGTGATTCCGGGTCTGGCTTTTACTGGAGCAGTCTTAGAGCTGGGTGGGGGACTGCTCCCACATATCCACTCCAGGTTTTCCTTGGCCTATAAAGCCAGAGGGTCAGGTGTCCTGGGTGTGGTACACCACTCCAAGCCAGGAGTGTGAGAGGAAGGATCCTCTGTGTACAGGCTCTGAGGAAAGCTGGATTTATCCTGTGTATACGCTGCTACTTTGTTATATGGTGAGCTGAACCTGTTTGCGTTTTCATTACTGCCTGGAGCAAGGTCCTGTTTAAGTTCTGTTATACCTCTGCTGAAGAAAGCTGTTTATGTTCTGGACTTTTCTGTTTAATAAACACCCGTTTAAGAGAACGCATTTGTTTGTCGTGGTCCCTGTGACGGAGCTGACCCCCCACAAGTGATACACTTTTATAATATTAGGATTTCTGGCAAAGAAAAAATCGTTTTCATAAATGACTGAGCAGGCATTGGTTACACATCCTACATTTGCAGGCTTTTCAAAAAGTAGTATGAGGGTTAGGCAAACTATTCCCTTACATTTACTTTGGCAAGCATGTTATATGCTACCCAAAAAAACCTAACATTTTATAAAAAAATTTCTCCTGATACAGTCACAAGATCTCATAAAACAAGCTGTAACACCTGCAGTCATAGTTTTTTTTAAAGAAAGAAAACCTGAGTATGCTTTCATTATTTATGTAAAACTAGACACTTCTAAAGCATTTATTCCCTAATGGGTAGTTCACACTTTTGAATAAAATTAACCAGCAGCAATTGTTAGAAGCCAACAAATGATCTCAAGCTTCCTCAAACTGCAAGTCATCAAACACTGGAACATTTTGGATCGAAATATTCTAATTTTAGAATCAGAAATGTTTTTTTTTAATTCATTTAATTCATGATGCCTGATAAAGGAAACGTAGTGTTCCGAAAGCTTGCTTGGTAGCGTTGAGTGTGGACGCACCACTTGTCAGCTCTGCTGCTGGATCCCACAAAAATGAACATTTAAGCTCATGCAGCTAAGTATTGCCTTTATTTCTAACTGTATATGACGACAAAAGACTGTATTTGGACCATATGGTCTAGATGTTATACGCCATACGTCAGCAAGATATAAGTAAAGAGTGAATCATTGCAAACTTAATCAAGCCTTGAGTGTGTTTCTACTTGAATGAATGGGGAAGCGGGGAGGCTCCCTGACTAAGGCTACAAAGGCAATACATGAAAGTTAGCTAACGTTACATTGTGGCATATTATTGTGTTCTTTGAAGATCCACCAAACTCACCCAGTGAGCAGTCAGTGAGATTTAACAACCCTTGATCATGGTTACTAGTCCATGTGTCTGTAGTGAGATGGACTTTGGTGGACATAGATGCAGCCAACGCACTGGAAATCTTTTCTGCAACGTGGCGGGCCAGGGCAGGGACAGCATTTCTGGAGAAGAAATGCCTGTTCGGCATCTGATATTGGGGGCATGCCAGGGCCATGATGTGGCAGAACCCATCTGTGTCCACCAGGCAGAAAGGCAACATTTCCAAGGCCAACATTCAGGCTTTTGGCTTTGGGATGGATGGGGTGAAAATGTTTCTTACGCTCCCACACCTGGTACACAGAAGGCTGGCTGCCAGACTGGCAGGTGACTTCCTCTTCCTCAAAGTCTACATCCTCAAGCTGTGGGCTAGAAGCCACAGGCACTGATCGCTTGATATTTCTGCCGACGGACAGCTGGATATATGTAATAAAAAAGAGAGAAGTGCATATATATATATATATATATATATATATATATATATATATATATATATCTCACAATAACACACTGGTATATTTCAGCGTTATGTGGACTTCTGGTAAAATCTGGCAAAATTACATTTTTTGGCATTGAGTGAGATTTAGCAACAGAGAGAACTCTATTTCCTGGATATATATCTGTATGACAATAAGACACAGTATATTTGAAAGCTATTTCAAACCCAAAACTGCCAAAAATGAACTTTTTCCACTCAGTATAATTTTCACCAACCAACCACTATTTAAAATATATTTCTTTGTATAGGAGATTTGGAGGCAGTGTGTTATACAATTACTGAACCCCCAAAACTGCAAAAAATGAAGTTTTCTCCACTCAGTATAATTTTCACCAACCAACCACTATTTAGAATATATTTCATGGTATAGGAGAATTGGAGACGGTGTGTTATAAAATGATTTCACCCCCAATACTGCATAAACTGAACTTTTGGGGACTGAGTATGATGTAGCAAATCCAAGCACTCTGTATAATATATATCCATGTATATGAGAGTTAGGCGTTATGTGCGCCTGCAAATGTTGCCAAATAACAGCTTCTGGGTGTGGGAAAGATGCAGCCAGCAATACCAAACTCCCTAACTATTGATGTCTATTGTAAGGAAAATGCTATCTAACTAAGTCTTGATTCCCTAAGCTTACTGCACACTCCCCTAACTAATCTGAATAGCAGCTTTTCCTGTCTAAAAACGCTAACAAGCAAATCTTGTGCCTGCATGCAAGAAAGAAGACCAAGAGCAGTCTGTACAGTACAGAGAGTGAGCTGAAAATGGCATTTAGAACACAATACAGTGAAATATATATAACATGGTAATGTGATTTAAGCAGACAATGAGAGCCTTACACCTGAGCGATGACGTTTTTCACATTTCTCTGTGCTCTGCACTGATTGGATGGCCGCCAAAAGTGCAGAAAGGCACTGAAAACTATTAAAATTGCGAACTTGAACATTTACTTTAATGAACAGCAAAATGTTCGATTCGAGTTAGAGAAAATCGAGATGTTCGACTCGAACTTAAGTTTTCTCGAATTGTTCGATCAATACTAAAGTGCACCAGTCCCTCCTTCAGCAAAACAACCCCACAACATGATGCTGCCACCCCCCATGTTCCACAGTTGGGACTGTTAAAGGGGCCCTGCACAGTGAGAGAGAGGGTCCTACTGGGGGCTCTATATACTTATCTACAGAAGTGAGAGCGCTATACCTATTTACCTACCAGGAGCCATATATAACTAACTACTTAAGGGGGCCCTAACTACCTAGCTACCAGGCCACCAAGGGAGTAATTATTTGGGGCACTATGGATGGAAAGTTTGTACATAAGGGGGAGAGGGCACAGATAGGAAGATGATAGAAAAGTTAGGTATTTGTGTTGTATTTCTGCAGGGACGAATTGTCGCAGGGAGAAGTCATCATGGTGGTTTGGACCGGATGTAGAAGAAAAGAGAAATTGAAAGATTCATCAGACAAGACGTCTCCTTTGAGTCACTAAATGTAAATGCACTATATCTACCACTATATGGTCATTGTGTGGTGGAAATATGGAGGGTGGGGGCAGGGTATGCAGTGAGGGGAGGTCCAAACGCTTTGGTTGTATGGGGCTCTGAAATTACTGCTGGTGGCCCTGTTAGTATGAAGGATGCGGTGGCTGCACCACACACAACATCCTGAGCGGCCGTCACATCCCTCATATTAACTGTGCTGCAGCCCTACCTCCTGACATCGCCTCCCTGCTTCACGCCAAGGTCTCCGAGCGTTCCGCACCACAGTATTAAGGATAAATTGCCCGGTCGGCACTTTGCGATAAATAAGGGTATTTTCAGTTGCAGTTTCGGCACTCGATCTCGAAAAGGTTCGCCATCACTGATCTAGACTAGTATGTACAGTATACATTACTGTGAAATAGTTTATAGAATATCTGTTTTCACAAGTTTGCAGTTATTTTCCTTTGTGAAGAACCTACTGCTCTAAATAATATCCTGCTGTCTGCATCTGTCAGAAATATTACATCTTTTGTAGTCTCTGCGACCGTAATCTTCTACCAGACCTAACAGTGGAGGTCACAGGAAATTATTTAAATAGGGACCTGAGATAGGACACGGCAGGGAGCATGCATTCATTAAGCCAAAAGTGGTTGCTCAAGATGGCTACAGATCCTGGGATACATGATTGATTGAAGTGATCAAATGCAGAAAAGTATAAAAAAAAATGGTGGTAATGTAAATAGAGTTGTGGATTTTGATAAATTGGCTAAAGGCTCTGGAAATTTTTTTTTTATCATTCCCATTATTTTCAAGCAAAAGAGGTAAGATCAAATGTTATATGACACATAATTAACAGAAATATGTCCCAGGAAGTATAGTAGTCATTTGTTATATTTTCTAGTGTATTACAGCAATAGCTGTATGTTGGCAAATTATTCATATTATTATGTCTAATATTATTCAGACTTTGCTTCTGTATCTACCAACACTATGAGGGTTCTCAGATGTGTGACATTGTGTGTTTTTGTACTATTAATTATTGCTGCTGTCATTGCTGTTTCCATTTTCTGTCATTAAGTGTTGGAGGCCCATCTCACCTTGCTATGGATTTTAATTACAGCTCTGGACCAGGCATATTTTTCCAGTCCATCCCACAGATAATTTATTACATTAAAATTGTGAAAATTTGAAGGTCAATACCTTGAACCCTTTGTCATATTCCTCAAACAATTTCTGAACAAGTTTTTCAGTGTCACAGGGTGCATTGTCCTGCTGAAAAAGGCCACTTCAGTTAGGGAACTCTATTTTTATGAAGGGTTGGAGTTGATCTGAGGGAATGTAAGAATAGAAGAAACATGTCATATAAACATCCATATAAATAACAAAAACCTAAGGTTGTTTATAAGAACATTGCCTTAGAGCATCACACTGCCTCCCTTGGTTTGAATTCCTCCCATAGTACATTGAGGTACAATCTATTCCTCAAGTAAGCAATGTACATACGCTTCTAGCTGTTTATATGATAAAAGAAAACTTAATTATTCATTAGACGAAGTGTCACTGTAAATGATAATCAATGTTATTCACGTCACCTTTACTGGTTTACTACCATGGATGTTGAGAATATATATGCAGCGGGTGGAATAAGTATTACGCACGTCACCAAATATATTTCAGGTGCTATTGATACGAAATTCTCACCAGATGTTGGTAACAACGCATCCAATACACATAGGTAAAGAAATCAGACTAAAAATGTCCATAAATTAAGTTATGTGTAATAATGAGATGACACAAGCAAAAAATGTTGAACAAATGAAGAAAGAGAGGTGCAAAAAACCTAAAATCTATATGTCTATAAAAAGTTGTCTGCACATCAAATTCCCACAAAAGAAATATCTCATGATGGGTAAAACCAGTGAGCTGTCTCAAGACTTTTGCAATCGTATTGTTGCAAACATACTGATGGCATTGGTCACAGAAGAATTTCTAAACTACTGAAGGTTCCTGTTAGCATTGTTGGGGATATTATCCAGAGGTGGAAGAAACATCATTTCACAACAAACTGGCCACGACTAGGTGCTCCCTGCAAGATTTCAGACAGAGGAGCTAATAGAATTAACAAAAGAGCCAAAGACCACCTGTAGAGAGCTAAAACAAGACCTGGAATAAGCAGAAACAATTATTTCAAAGAAAGCAATAAGTAATGCACATAAATCATGCTCACCACGCAAGGCTCCATTACTGAATAAAAAGCACATTCAAGCGCATTTAAAGTTTGCCCAACAACAATTAGACAAGCCTGTGAAATACTGAGAGAGTATAGGCTGGTCAGATGAGACCAAAACTCTTTGGATGCCATAATACCCACTATGTTTGGAGGCACTGAATATCACCTAAAAAAAACTATAATAAAAGTAAAGTTTGGAGGTGGGAACATCATGGTGTGGGGCTGTTTTTCAGCATACAACACTGGCAAACTTCATATAATTGAAGGAAGGATGAATGGACAAATGTACTGAGACATTCTTGATAAAAATCTGCTGCTATCTACCAGAATGATGAAGATGGAACGAGGGTGGACATTTCAGCAAGACAATGATCCAGCCGGGAGTAATGCGGCATGAGGCCAGAGGTAATATACGGCTGCTCCCATGTTGCGATCGTGCGCGGCTCGCTGGTAAGTACGCACGAGCTCCACGACATACCCTTATGCACCTCCCGCTAGGACATATGGGTATGTCTAATGTCGGAAAGGGGTTCAGATAGGGGATTTAGAATATGAGCCTCACTGAGAACAGGGATGAATATGAATGGTGACAATTTCTGTACAGCACTGTGGAATATATTGGCATTATCTAAAAAGTGGTAAATATATACTGTAAATAACAGAAAGTAAGGTGTTTAATTTGAGAAATAACGGTTAAGGAGTGCTGCACAGAAAACCTTCAAAGGTAAGTGAAATAATACAGATATACAGCATCTGTACACATGAATGATTAACCACCTTTAATGAATGTAAAAAAACCTACAATTTCTGAGCATGAAATAAAATGAAAGGGGAAATTCTGGATAAGTGAGCACTCACTGACTCAGAGCTCTGTGTGTAAATCAAAGCAATAAATTTAATTTTTAAAAAGGTGAAAAATGATTAACATAATGTGTTCAAGAGATGAAAAGTTGAATTTAACAAGTCTTAACAACATTCAAAAACCATACCCACCCATTTCAGCCCGTAACCAAAAATTTTTAAATCTGCCAAAATCTATCATCTTTTCAATTATAACCCCCTATTTTTCTTCCAAACTAAAAGTGCTCCTTCCACACAGAGATACCTGGTAAAATACTGGAGGGCGACGAAGGAATTTCTCAATGACGGGATTTATCAAAACTTTATATAGCTCTGGTGGACTGTTGTGCACATTTTCCTCCATTCTCACAGCTCATAGTAGAGCTGGTTGAGCAGAGGATATGGCTGCCAGTTACAGGGGGAAAAAAAAATTTCCTAATTTTTTTCTTATGGAAACCCTTTCTCTTAAACCCCCAGCAATAATTATTTTTTTCAGCTAAATCAGATGTACTGTACATAGCCTGCCCTAGTGCTGGGAGAGAGTGGCTGATAGTCCACAAAGTGTTCTCTTGTAGAGTGTTAAAAAATTTGGTATCCCTACCCGGGTTTTTCCCCCCAAAAATAAACCCCCCCGAAAAAAAAGGCCCTAGGGGGCATTTTTTATGCAATTCAGATTTTTGGGGCTGTTAGCTAAAGTTTATGATGAAATCACTACAGTATATTAATACATGTTGATTTGTTGTTCAACAATAAATGTGAGTTCTTGGTCATGGAAAATAAGAAATCCACTAAAAATAAGTCTTAGCTTTAGGAACAAAAATTAATATAAGACACTGTCTTATTTTTGGGGAAACAGGGTAATTATTCATTCATTTAAACCTCTTAATTCTGGTGCTTAAGAATCTAATGAGTGATCCTTCTTATTGATTCATTTGAGTCTTACTGTACAAGTCTGTATACAAAGATAGTTGATGATCACGGAGAGGACGGCCTACTGGACTCCTAAACCCAGAATTAGCAGAGGTTTATGTGAATAAATTACTAGTTCTAAAAAAACCTTTTTCCCCCTAATATGAAATGAAAGTATGGGAGGGGCCCCTGGGCTGACCAGGGATTTAAATTCAACCCCCCCCCCCAAAAAGTTTACTGCCCCTCCCCCCTGCCTCGGCCCCCTGTTTGGGGGCCCCCCCCCGGGCCCTTGATTCAATTTAAAATAGATTTTTAGATGAGTAAATCACATTAACCTGTAATCATGATGGGGCGCTGGGGCTTCTGAGTCTCCCTTTCCTATTTGTAGCAGGACACTTGCTGGTTAACATAAAGGGCTACATGTGTAAAAAAACGTTAGAGCATTTTTCCCCACAGAAAAGGGTTTTTTGGGGGAAAAAACCCGGGCCAAAAAAATTTACACAATGGGTTTCCTAGGGGAAAAGGGATTGGGGAGGGTTCAGGGGTTTTTACCCCCCCGGGGAAAATTTTTTTTTCCCCCCCCGGGGGGCCGCCTAAAAAAACCCTTGTTTCATGCACATTTTTTCCCCCCGGTTTTTTTTCGGGGAAGGAATATGTGCTTGTCAAGGGGAAGGGGGGGGGCTTTTCTCCACTCATTGTGGAGAAAAGCCCCCCCACCCCTCGCCGGATAACCCGTCCGGTATTTTTTCCTTTGCCTTTGGGATCGCTTTTTTGGGATATAAATCTGTCTATTTTGCTCAAGCCCCCAAATCAGCTTTCCCTCTTTTTCATGTATTGTTTCCAAAAAATTTAAAAGGGGCGCTCTAAAGGGTTTTTTTTTGGGGCCCAAAAAAGAAAGTCTTTGCCCCTAGACAGTTTTCTTAAAATTGGTCCCCCCAAAAAAGTTTTTAAACAGTCATCCCCCACCCTTTTCGGTTCACTTTTTGGAAAAACATGAACCATGACAATAACTTAAAAATTAACCCAATTTCTCCATTGTAAGTCTCCCAGGGGGGTGTTTTCCCAGACGGAAATGGCAAATGGGCTTAGAGTTTTTCCCACTTTGTGTCATCAAAATTTTTGAGGGGCTGCCCCACGCTAATGTAAAGGGTTTAAAAAAAAGGGTTTCTAAACAGACACTTGGGTGCCTTTTCACCCCCCTTAAATTTTGGCCTGGAATTGTTTTGGCTTTTATTTTTCCGGGTTTTAAAAGGCTCAATTTTTTTTCCCTTTTTCGTGACTTCCACCCTCTTTTGTATCTCAGTTGCAAACCTGAGGGATGACACCTTGACAATCTAATTTCAGGGGCCCAAACTTCTGTCTGAGAGAAAATGACCAGGTACTGTTTTATCAATTTTTACATGTTTTTTGGGGTTCATGAGTAAAAAGGGGGAAACCAGAATGATGAGGGGGACTGTTTAAACCCCAAAATTCAAATAAATTTCCCTAAAGTTTTTTGGGCCCGATTCAGGAATAAAAACACCTGCGGGTTTAATTGCCATTAAGCTCCTTTTAGAGATCAGCTAGTTGTGAAAAAAGTACTGAAACACTGAACAAGTGGCTGTGCATTCAAAATTTTTAAGGGGATGGTTTCATGAAAGTTCTTTTTAAAAAAAATTTTCCCAAGAAATTTTTACTAATGACTAATGTGTCCCTTTTTATAGTATTTTACAAACAATATAATTTTCAATTTTTTTAAAACCCAAACATGAAATATGAGATCTGTTCAAACAGCAAATGCAAAAAAAGGGAAAAAAACCTGAAAACACTTTTCTTACGATATGAACGGAAAACCCGTTTCAGCTTATCGGTTTCCCAAGAATTTTCATTTTATTATTTTTGGTACCCGGATGCACCGGGAAAAAATTTACAACACACACTTTGAAAATTTGTTGATTGATGATTTGCAGAAGCAGTTATAGAATAACTCTAACCATGGATGATATCAAATAAACACACAAGAGATAAATATTACCGTACACATTTCTTTCTATTTTGTAACCCAAAACACAAAACAAACCTCTTTTATTTCCCTTTTTTTTCTTCTTCCCTTTTAAAAAAATTCTTTTTGACCCATGTTTTAAACTTGTATTTTATACATATACAGTGAGTTTGAAAAGTATTGTATTCATACCACTTGAAATGTTCCTAATTTTTAAACATTTCAGCCACAAACTTAAAGGGTTTTGTCACAAAGTAAAATTGACCCTGGGGAAACTTGGGAAATTAAATAAAAAGCATTTTCACCATTCCTTTATTATTAAAAAATTTTACACCATTTTTGTTTTAGCTGCTCCCTTAGTGATCCATGTGTACAAACTTAACTCTTTGGGGAAAATGGGGGTGATGAGAACTCCCCAGTCCTGGCCCCACAAAGCTCAGATATCATATCTCAGGCAGCTATGTTTAGTCTATCCCGGGCCTTTCTAATCCACCCAATTATTGCTGGGGCAAGTTTCTGAACTACAGGGGCTGTCATTTACTTTTGGTCTCTGTATCCTTATTAAACAGTCAAACCCGTGGAAAATAAAAAAAAACAAAAAACCAATCAGGTTTTGTGATTGAGACAAAAAAAAATTTGGTTCCTGCAGGGATTTAAACCCAGGGGTCTAGCGGGAAAAGGGAAATGTTAAACACCAGATTTCATTGTAGCTACCACAGCTCTTTTCATAAGCAGACCTTTGTTTGAATAGAATGAGCATTTCCCGTGGGGAAAGGATGTTGAAAGTCAGGGCGCTGGGGCACCCTGATATCCCAAATTTAAAACAAAAACACAACCCTGCCCCCTTTTTTAGCACACCCGAAAAATTGAAGCTGGATTAAAAACCAGCATGAAATGCCCTCATGGGAAACCCCCTTTTTAATTTTATTTTTTTTTGATATTTTATGTGAGAGAGCAACAAAAAGAAGTATTTATGAATAGTAAAGAAAATGATACAATTTTTTGTAAATTAAAGAACTAAAAAGTATGGTGTGTTTTATGAATTTAGCCCTTTGTACTCTGAAGTTACCTTTTAACCCCAGTTTAAAAAGAGTACATCTGTATGTAATTTTTTCTTTGTATAAAATAGAGCTGTTGTGTAAGGGTCACATGTTTTTTTTGGGGGAGGGATTTGGGGAACAAAAAGCAAATGAAAAAACCCAAAAAACACACTAAACTCAGGGAAAAAACTTGTGGCCAAAAATGTGTTTCAGGGTCAAGTTTTTTTAAAAAAATTTGGCCCCAAGCCTTTTACCATTTTCATGGATTACTGTTCAATACATCATCCAAAAATGTAACAGAGTATGGCACAACTGCAAACCTACCAAGACATGACTGTCTACCTAACTGACAGCAAAAAATAGGAGAACACTAATTAGAGAAGTAGCCAAGAGGCCAAAGGTCACTCTGGAGGAGCTGTAAGGATCCATAGCTCAGATAGGAGAATCTGTCCAAAGACAACAATTAGTCGTGTATGCCACAAATTCGGCCTTTATTGAATAGTGCCAAGAAGAAAGATATTTTTGAATGCAAGACATAAGAAGTCCTGTTTGCATTTGGGAAAAAAACTTAAAAAAGGGTATAAAAGAACCGCCTTTTTTCCCAGCGAAAAGCACGCATACTGTGCTTTGGGGGTATATGGGCCCGCTGTTTTAGAAGTACTTTCCCGGCCATCGCAAACTTCTAAAGTGCACGGCCTGGCCCCCATCCACCCTCCCTTTCCCCCGCCCTAAAGGGAAATGACGGGGGAAAATACCCGAAAATCATAAACACTCCCAAGGACCATCTTACCGTATTTGCGGAAAAAATGGTCGAGTGTATGGGGAAAAAGGAGAGGGGGCTATGTACAGGGGAAAAACCCAAAAGGAAAAAACAGAGGGGTAAATAATTGTTTTTATTCTAATTTTGAATCTGACCAGTATTTTACAATTGGTTTTCATTGCATGTCGCGTTTTTTGTTTGCGTTTTTTGACACGGTTTTTGGATTTCAGATTCGGAAACCTACCTTCATATATCTAGTGATCCAGGTAAAGATATACAACAGAAATTAAGAAGATTACTAGACCAAGGCATTTATATGGGAGCGATTACTGAACATTTTTGCCCAAAAAAATTGTTTTTTCCGTTCCCCATCCCTCGAAACCTACACTCACTTCCAAAGAAACACAAGGAGATTTTTCCTCCTCCATTACGTGTTATTGTCAGTGGGGATTGGGAAACAAATTTACTGGGTGTTGGGGAACTGGATAGATACTCTACTACAGCCTTTGGTAACAATGATACCGGGCTATATCGGGATACAAAAAGTCTAGTATCCATTATGTCTAAATTCACATGGGAAAGTGGCTTCTTGTGGCTATCCTGTGATGTAGTGGGTCTTTACCCCTCGATTCCTCATAAAAGAGCAATCTTGGTATTAGAAAATTTTTTGAAAAAACATAGTCGTTATTCTGATGTCATCAATGAATTCATTGTCATGAGTGTAGAATTTTTGTTGAAAAACAATTATTTTTCATTTGATGGTGAATTTTACCTCCAAAAAAGAGGAGCTTCTATGGGAGCTAAGTGCTCCCCAGCACTTGCAAACATATACATGAACGCATGGGAAGAAAAATTATTGCTTTCCGGTATTTGCCCCTTCTCCTCCTACATCAGGTGGTATGGGAGATATATAGACAACCTCCTCCTGGTGTGGGGGGATGGGCCACCATCGGTAAATTCATTTTTGGAATATGTAAACCATAATTGTTATAATCTAAAGTTTACATCACAATGACACAAAGATACTATAGCTTTTCTGGATGTATCGCTCAGTGGGATAGAACAAGAAAAGGTGATAGTGTCACCATAGAGAAAGGTTACAGCAAAAAAATTAATTTTAAAAGCAGATTCATAACATCCTCAGCATGTAGCCCCCTAATATCCTTTTGGGGAAAATTTTCCGGTTAAAACTAATTCCTCTAGGGGATATTTATAGGGAAAATCAGACAAGACAAAAGATGGTTTTTGAGGGGGTAGTATAAAAAAAAAGTCTCTTAATATGGCAATTAATGGACCCGTCCTGTGCTGATAACTACCGACCAGTCTCTAAACCGCCCCCATCTCTAAAATCCGGGAAACCTTTGGGCACACCCCCCTAATCCGCTTTTTCTTGCTAACTCTCTTCTTGACCCCTGCAATCGGGGTTTTCCCCACCCTACACTCCACGGGGAAACTGCCTTAGTTAAAGTCTCAAATGACCTCCTAACAGCAAAAATCTCAGGGGTAACTACTCCATTGTTGCTTCTTTTTGGATCTCTCTGCAGCATTGACACTGTGGATCACCAACTTCTCCTCAGCATGCTCAGCACCAATTGGCCTCCAAGACACCGCTCTCCGCTTGGTTCTCGTCCTACCCCTCTGACCGCTCCTTCAGTGTCTCGTTTTCGGGTTTTACCTCCTCTCCCCCTTCCTCTTGTTCTTGGGGTTCCTCAGGGATCAGAGCTGGGTCCTCTCCTCTTATCATTGTACACAGCCCCCATTGGACAAACCATCAGTAGATTTGGCTTCCAGTACCATCTCTATGCGGATGACACCCAATTATACACCTCCTCCCGTGACATCACTCCAGCCTTGCTACAAAACACCAGTGACTGTCTGTCCGCTGTCTCTGACATTATGTCCTCTCTCCATCTGAAACTAAACCTCACTAAGACTGAACTTCTTGTCTTTCCGCCATCTACTAACCAACCCCCCCCCCCCCCGCTATTTCTGTTTCTGTATGTGGTACCACCATTTCTCCTAGGCAGCAGGCCCCCTGTCTAGGGGTTTTATTTGATTCTGATCTGACCTTCTCCCCATATATCCAATCCCTTGCCCGCTCCTGTCACCTGCACCTCAAGAATATCTCCAAATCCGTTTCCCTTTCTCACTGTGGAAACGACTCAAACTTCATTAATGCTCTTATTCTTTCTCGTCTTGACTATTGCAACTCCTTGCTTATCGGTCTCCCTCTCTGTAAATCTCCCTTTTCCAATCTGTCCAGAATGCAGCAGCCCGGCTTGTCATTCTCTCCACCCGCACGACAGATGCCCCCACCCTGTGGCAGTGACTCCACTGGTTGCCCCTCCAGTAAAAGGATACAGTATAAACTCAGCACTCTCACCCATAAAGCTCTCCACAGCGTGCTCCTCCCTACATCTCCTCCCTAGTCTCTGTCTACCCCCCTACCCGTGCTCTCCGCTCTGCTGATGATATCAGACTACATTTCCCCAATCATCCGAACCTCCCATGCCCGCCTACAAGATTTCACACGTGCGGCCCAAATTCTCTGGAATGGGCTACCGCGGGCGATCAGGCACATTCACAACCCTCAAAGTTTAAAGAGGGCCCTGAAAATACATCTTCCGTCTGGCCCCCAAGATCCCTAAGCTATCAACACATCTGTCATCCCTCCTTGGGCATCACAGGCACTTACTGTTATAGATTGTACTGTCGGGGTGGCGGGTTCATCCTTTTTCATGTAAACCACCCCCATTTATGAAACAGGCGGACCATTGTAAACTTGGCACTTTTTACCGTATTTTCACCCATCACCCAAATAGATGTAAGCTCTCACGAGCAGGGCCCCACCCCTTGTGTCCTTTTGAAATATTTTTAATTTTTTAATGACTGTATGTTTCCCCTTAAATTTTTTTAAAGGCGGGGAAATATGTTGGCGCTATGAAAAAAAGATTTTTATTATTATTATTTTATTACGTTTAGAGAACCTAGAGAACAATTACTTGAACACAGAGAAAAAGATAAAGAGACAGAGAAAAAGAACATAGTTTTTAGTACAACATATAGCTCTCAATATAATAATCAAAATTATAAAGAATAATCTTCCACTCTTATACAAGCAAGGAAATATTCAAGATTTGATTAAAGATAAAGTTAGTTTTGTGCCGAGACGAGCTCCCACTTTGGGAAATGTATTATCCCCGAGCCTGTGCACATCAAATAAAAGAACACAGAAGAGTTGGTTGACAACTAGAGGATCTTATTGCTGTGGCAGCCAACGTTGCATTACCTGTAAATATGTGCAATTTACCAAGGAATTTTCATCTACAGTCACAGGTGAGAGTTTTAAAATTCTCTCGTATGTGAACTGTAATACCCGTAATAAAATATACCTGATAACCTGCACTAGTTGCAGGTTGCAATATGTAGGCTGGACCAGGATACGTAGACACCTCTCCCAAAATAAAAAACAAAAAGCAGCGTTTCTATGGCTTACGGGATTTTTTTTAATGCCATGCCGGGTATACAAGTACTTTTTACCTGCAATGCCATAGAAGTGGTTCGTAGACCGTCTGGGGAGGAAATCTAAGGAGAAAGTTACTATCCCGCGAAGCCTGGTGGATTTTTCGTTTGAACACCCAAACTCGCTGGGTTAAATAAGCGCATGAATTATTTTCACTATTGAAAACAATAAATATTGAATGTATCCAATATAGATGACGGCATTTCAAAACAAGTGAAAACCTAATATTATGGCAATATGTAGGTTTTTTAACAACAATGTTGATTTTAAATTGTATCATTGGCATCAACTAGATAAAGGAAGTTATGTCACAATGACGTTACACCATGAATAAGGGAGACACCTCCCGAAAAAATACGGGGGAAAATAGTTGCTATATATGATATTCTGAATGTTACCCTTTTAAGGACATTTAATGGATCCTAATAAAGCTACCAGTTTTATTTTATAATTCAGGACTACAAGAGTTGCTGGATGGTATACGTTTTTTTCCTTATTAGAAAAGGTGGATTAGAACAGTACTATAATCCACCTTTTTTCCGGTTCTACGTTTTTTCAAAACCATTGGTTTTTTAAATCTGATCTTAGAAAATCCGAGTTTTGTAGACTACAGTCGGTTTTCTTTTGGGGTCTATGGAGTATAATCAGTTGTTTTTTGCGGTTTCCCTAAACACTGAATCTGCTTAAATATCCAACAACCAGTCCTGCAAAAAACTTGAGAATGGGGCGTAGGTTCACCTTCCAGTAGAACAACGACCCTAAAAATACAGCCAAAGCTGCAATAAAATCAAAGAATATTCATGTGTTAAAATGGCCCAGTAATTACAGCCCCAAAATCCATTGGAATTCGGGGGCAGGATTTAAAAAATTTGCTGATTACAAATGTTCCCCAACCAAGCTGACTGAGCCGGAGCTGTTTTACTAAGAAAAGTATGCAAAACTTCAAACCTCTAGATGTGCAAAGCTGGTAGAGTCATAAACCCACAGACTGCACTGTCATTGCGCATAGGTGGTCCCACAAAGTTTTGACTCAGGGGGGCTAAATACATATGCATGCCACATGTTTCAGTTTCTTAATTTGCAAAAATTTGGAAAAGCATGTATCAGTTTCTTTACAGTTCACTCACTTACTAATACTTGCAATTTTTGTGTTGCTCTGTCACATAAAATATCTATAAAATACATTTAAGCATGTGGCTGTAATGTTTGAGAATAAAGAACAGTTCGACGGGCATAAATAATTTTGCACTCACTATGTGTGTGCGTATATATATATTTTGCAGCTATCACTAAGTATGCTACCCTGGTAGCTCCGCCCCTGTCCTTTCCCACCCCTGGTGACCTCGCTATCACCGTCCTTTTTGCTATTTTTTGTTCTGAACGGCGCTATAGTACTCTGTTTTCCTGGTCTGTGCATCGCGTGGAAGCTGTCCCCCTGTTCATACACCATGATGTACAGATGTCTCCAGGCAGTGAACGAGCCACTAATATTGGGTTGGCTCACAAACCGTAGCAGCTGGCCGTGCAGCTCCCATCTTGTGCACACTGTGCTGGTTGTGTCTATTGCTGTAGTGTTACCGCAGCACAACTACATCCACTACACAAGGGTCGCTACCATACTTTTCCGAGGAATCATCGAGGACCCCGGAGCCGTGAAGGCTTTTTAGAGCCTGCTGATGATGATCTACCTGACATACAGGATGCCCCATTGTCTCCTCCTACACTGGCGGCAGGGGGACTCCGGGCTCTATACAGAGTGGAGCTGCCCTGGGACTCGCTCGCTGTACAGTGACCGGTAGTAACTGCCCAGGAGCCGCATGTCCTGACATCACTTGTAACTACATAGAGAAGAGACGGAGGGGATGAGGGACACAAACAGTCAACAATAGAGCGGGCAATTCAATATCAGCGGTGATCAGCCAATGACAACCACTAACTACATGGGGCTCCATATAACCCACGGCAAATCTTGGTCGTACTTAAATAGCTCTGGTACAGCACAACGCTACTGCCAACATGTGGCAATCTCACCATTTGGTGATGGAGCATAGGCAGGACCCAATCGTTGTGCCAGTCTTCCAAGCTTTAGTGAGACACAGTTCACCTTTCCAAAACACCGCACAGCAGTACACTACAATTTCAGATTGGGATCCACACCCAGTTCACCTGCTTTTCCAGGCTACTAGGGAAAAAAAACCCACCTGGGCCCCGGGAAAATGTGATAGCCCCCCAACCGCTCTTCGGGAACTTACTAAGAGCCACCCCATTATCGCATTTCACTTCTAGCTATAAGCAAGTGTCAGTTGTTTATTGGTGCTGACACCTGTGAAAACTGGCGCTTACTTCACCTGGCCGAGCACCTCAGTGACACGTACCTTCTGTCAATAATGATCCCTTGCACCTTCCTTCAAAATATATACATACAATTGAAACCAGAAGTTTACATACACTATATAAAAAGACACATATCCATGTTGTCCTCACTATCTGACATTAAATCAGAATAAACCTTACCCGTCTTAGTTTAAAACTACTTTTCTAAAAGAGAGAGAATTTTTAAAGATTTTTTTACTTTCTGCAAAGTCAAAAAATTTTAAAATTTAATGATATTTGGTACTTGCCCTTAAACTGTATGACTTGGTCAAACATTTTTTTATTTTTCCACAAACTTCTCAAAATGTTGGTAATTATTTGGCCCATTCCTCTGACAAACTGGTGTAACGAGACATTTTTTTAGGTCGCCTTTTTTCGCTCTACTTTTCAGCTTTGCCCATAAATTTTCAAAGGAATTTAGATCAGGGCTTTAGATGGCCCCTCCAAACATTGACTTGGGTTTCCTTAAGCCACTTTTAGCCAGTTTTGGCGTATCTTGGGGCATTGTCCATTTGGGCCCTTTCCACCAAACTGAGATTCTGAATGTTGCTTCTGTATTTCCAATAAACTTCTTTCATAGAGCCATCTATTTTAAAAAAGTGCAAAGTCCCCCCTGCACCAAAACAACCCCACAAAATGATTTTGGACCCCCCGTTTCCCATTTGGATAGTTTCTTTTGGCTTCCAAACTTTTTCATTTTTCCCACAAACGAATGGGGTCATTATGGGCCCAAAAATTCCTTTTTTTTTTGGAGACCATAGGACCCCCCCGGGCTCCAAAAAATTTTGGTGTTTGTTCCTTTGTGCATTTGCAAACATTAGTCTGGTTTTCATATGTTTCTTTTGTAATAATGACTTCTTCCGGACAGAATGGCTACAGTACTCATTTCACTGTGAATAATGACACAACATACTACTTTTCCACTCTTTATAGGGTTTTTGTTTAAATTGTCGGGTTCAAGTTTTCTCCGTTCGGGGCCCGTACTAAGCCCGCTCCACCCCTTTAAGCCTCCTTGATGGGGAATCTTAAGGTTTTTTAAAAATGTAGACGAGGTAAATAAAACTATTTTCCAAAAACACTGGTTCTGATTAAGTTTGCTTACGGATCTAGAGCACTGCTTACCTCCTGCTTGTGTACATAAGCTTCCCTAGGTTACCAACTGCCTCTCTCTGCTCTAGCAGCAATGGTCAGAATGGTGAGGTCATTCCGCTGTTCTTTTCAGGAGCAAGCAAGTTTATTTTTTTACGACAAACTTTAACCCTTTAGAGCTCTGTACTCTTCCTTTCTGTTAAAACCCCTCCTTAACCAATGTTCCTCTAACAGGTTCAGTTAGGAATAACAGAGCTGATATGCTGATCACTTGTTTAGAATCACTATATCCTGAACAGGATGCTGGAGCCGGAAGCTGGCTGTGAAGAGGGTTCTGTGAAACAGCATAGTGTGAACACCCCTTAAAAGAACCTTCACATAGTTTAAAGCCCCATTGCTTTTGGGCAGAATAAGTATGACAGACGCTGTTTCCCGCGCGTGTCCCTTTTTTCTTAAAATGTCATTTTCAGCCAGAAAAGAGTCGGGTTTAAAAAATCATTTTTTTTAAACCCGCCCCTCTGAGGCTAGCCCCGCCCACCTCAAATGATTAACCCATTTCTTTTAAACGGTAGAAACTGAAATAACTGCCATGGCGAGGCTAGCCTTTTCTATGGGCAACCCTGCTCAAAAATAAGATTTGAGGGGGAAATGCTTAAATCTCACATCTTAGAGAATAAGGAACACAGCGCTGGACACACGTCTTCACTAGCCTGTGCTGCCCTCACAAAACCTATGTGAAGGTTTCCCCCTTTAAAGAATTGTTTTTTTTTAGAATTGAATTTTACTTTGATTTTTAGGGTATGTTCACATGACGTTTTGGATCCTTTTTTGGACCTTTTTTACCAAAGAGAAACTGAAACCAACTGCATCTAAAAAAAATATCCAAAAATGCAACACTGATGCTTTTTTTGGAGCGTTTTGCATCGTTTTTCAGGGCCGTTTTTATATATATATATATATATTATATATATATAAATTATCACAATATTTATTTTATATATATAACATATAATTATATATTATATATATATATACACATATTATAATTATTTATATACACACATATATATATATATATATATATAAAACACATAAAATAAATATATAATATACACTATATATAATTATATAAAATATATACACATATATATATATATAAATATAATTACAATATTTTTTATTATATATATATACAATTATATAATATAATATATATCACATTAAAAATATTATATAATATAATATTAATAAATATATATATAATATATATATAATACATAAATTTTAAAATATATATTATATATACACATTTAAAAAATATATAATATATTTATATATAAAAATTTCACAATATTATAATATATATATATATTATACACATATATATATTTAAAATATATTACCATATTAATATATATTTAAACATTATAAAAATATATAACAAAAATATTATAATAATATAAACACAATATATAAATATTTATATATTAATATATACACATATATATATATATATAATATTAACAATATAATAATTATTATATATAATATAACCCAAAATATATATATATATTTTTATACACATATATATAATTAAAATTTTTTTTATAATAAAATATTAACACAATATATTTTAAAATATAATATAAATACACATATAATATAATTTTTTATATTACACATAAATTAATTTTTTAAAAAATACACATATAAATTTTTATATAATATATAATATATAAAACACACATATATATATAATTTATAAATATACACATATATATAATAATATAATACCATATATATTATTATATATATTATATATACACATATATATAATTTATTATATATATATATACAACATAAATTTTATTTAAAAATAAAACAGCATACATGGTTTAAAATTAAGAAATTTTTAATAAATTTAATTTGTAAAATGTTTAAAATTAAAATTTATTATAGAAAGTTTAGTGGTTTTAGTATTATACAGACCACCCAACTTTTATAATAAACTTTTATCAAAACATTTTAAAATTAATTATTTAAAAAAATTCTATTTTTCTATCAAACCCTTCATACTAAAAAACGCTTTTGTTTTTAAATTTAAACCATATTAAAAAAATGATTTATAAGATTAAACACATGTAAAAAAAGGAAGCACCCCCCTATTGGTTTCCTCTTACTTACACCCTTAAACCCTTTCCCTTTCCCGGTTTCTAAAGTTGACAGTGCTTCTACATCAAATAGACCTGTACGGCCGATTAAGGTAAACACTACAAATTTAAATCTAAGGGTTTTTTGGAGCGCTTTTGGTACCCAAAAACTACCCAAATTTTTGTTGCTTTTTTGATCCGTTTTTCATGCCCAAAAGCGCACCCCATTGTTTCCCTAGGGGATTTCACTTGCAAAAAAGCAAGAAAATGACATTAAAATTCTTAAAACGTACCCGAAAAAGCTTTGAAAAAAGCAAGTAAACACGCACATGATCACTCGTCTGAACGGGGATGCATTTTAACATTGAAACCAATTTAAATCACACTGCACATTGTAGATAAATTTTTTTTATCCTTTTTGGGTACGAAAAACTGCAAAAAACCGGGTCTGAAAAAAGGGGTGGAAAAATACCCTTACTCAACATTTTAAAATACCGATAATCGAGTATAACCGACCCCAGTTTTAAAACCAGGGGACCCACTTTTTCCCCCAAAAAAAAAGGGGAAAATTATTGATCGAGTATAACCTAGGTTTTAAAAATGCAGCGGTACTGGTAATTTTAAAAATAAAAAAGGATACCAATAAAATTACAAGGCCGTTTAATTCCCCCCTAGGCAATTATGGGAATATATGGCCCCATATGCAGGTTTGTTTCCCCAAAAGGGACGTATATGGGCCCCCCAGCATGAATAGGCATTATATGGGTCCCCATAAGCAGATTATAGGGAGGGATATGTCCCAACCAGGGAATAGGCAGGGTTTTGGGCCCCCAAAACAGTATAGGGGAGGGAGGTGGGGATAGGCAAAATGTAGGCTATAGAGCCGGCTGTAGGGGAGGTATAGGCAGCTGTAGGGAGGTAAGGGCCGGGGAGGGAGGTAAGGCGCTTAGGCAGGTATGGGCCGCTGTAGGCAGGAAGGGAGCTGTGGCAGGTATAGGGCCGGTGTAGGCAGGTATGGGCCGGGGTGTAGCAGGTATAGGCAGTGTAGGCAGGTATAGGGCCCCGGGTGTAGGCATTATAGGCACGTAGCAGTAAAGGCCGTGTAGGCAGGAAGGCAGCTGTAGGCAGGGTTTTGGGCCGGCTGTAGGCAGGTTTTAGGGGATATAGGGCAGGCTGTAGGGAGGTGTAGGAGGGATAGGCAGTTTAAAAAAATAAAACCACAACCACTTACCTGACTCCACGCTGCTCCGTCTCCCTCTCCACTCCGACTCCTCGCGGTCCGCCTCCCGCGTGCTGTCCGGGTCTTCTCGGCTCGGGCCCGCATGAATGTAAATCAGGCGCGCCAGCAGCATGATGACAAACGCTGCCTGTGCGGAAACTCCGGACCGCCGCGAGTCTGCGGCCGCCCGAAGGCCACTGCGGAGCATGGAGCGCTCGCTTTCTGCACCGCAGTGGGTATCTCTTCTCCTGCATGCGCTCCGGAGGAGTCGCATATAGGTGAAGGGATCGCGGACAGTGCCCGGGCCAGCGCAGCGCACGGCCCACTGTGCGCTCACTCGGCCTTCAGTTATATGCGCTCCCTGAGGAGTCGCATATAACTGAAGGTCCCTGTCGGCACCGGGCCATCGCAGCGCCTGAGTGCCGACAGTGACTCGAGTATAAGCCGAGGTCGCATTTTTCAGCGCATTTTTTGTGCTGAAAAACTCGGCTTATACTCGAGTACATACGGTAATTTATGAAACTATCTAAGTTTGCTTTCACACAGGACAGAAATGCTACTGATTTTCTGCAGTTGAAACTACACAGTGCATCTGCCACATGTGAAAGCAAGTTTAAAAGAAAAACTTTGTTATCTACAGCATACAGTTACAGAACAGCTTTTATTTCTTATTGTGACTTGAGAAATTAGGCCTTCACAGTAATTGGTTGTTAGGGGCAACACAGTTTTTGTTTTAGACAGTTGGATAAAACCACCCCATTAAGGTTTGGATTATCTCAGAAATCCTATTAAAATTGCAGATATTTTACATCAGTGGAAAATCCATAAGAATTAACAGATTGATCAAAGAATCTACTTTTGAACAAAACACTGGCAAACTAGTTTAAACATAGACTAGACTTGACTATCAAATAGGAATAAAATTGATCTTTTTGGTTTTGCTGCCATCTACTGATTATACTTGATACACTCACTCTACAATCTAGAATTTAGAAGACTACATGGAGTTTATATTATTAGATGTTATATTCATTTTAAGTGAGTTTTTTTAGGCTTATATTTTTACCAGATTGACAGAGATTTTATTATGAGTTAACTTTGAAAAAAACATTTCACAAAATACACAGAATTTGGAGATTTAACAGATTAAATGAGTTTTCTCACAATGCAAAATTCCTTTCTGAGCATGCTACAAGCCAGCCTAAGCGAATGGGGAGATGGCCATGCTTACGCAGCTCTCCCCTATTCATGTCTATGAAAGTTCTGAAAATAGCCAAGCACTCGGAACTGCCATTGCAAAGTAGTACAAATAGTATCAAAAATTACCACACAGGGTTCAATGCCTCCCATATTCCCATCTAGGTCTGCTGCATAAGTGGTATTTTTCCAGCATGCTCTTATCATTTGAGAGGTCATGATACTTTCAGAGGGGTTGCACTTTCTTTACCACAATTTGTCTGGCAACTTTCCTGCCACCCTAGTTTTAACATGCAGTCTGTACACAATGAAAAAAAAGGCGATAAGGATATGTATTCAGAGTCAGCCAGAGGGTCCATAGCAGATCCACACTATACTGTTGTGCATAGAAGGTTAAAATAAAAAAAAAATAAAAAAAAATAAATATATATATATATATATATATATATATATATATATATATATATATATATATATATATATATATATATATATTATATATACACACAGGGATGTAGACTAGAACCTTTACTGTAGTAGACCTGAATCCCATATGAACTTTTTACCTGGATTCTATGTGAACCTGTACACTGTTTCTGGCACTTTATTTCATGCAGTTTTGTATTGAACAGTTTAAGGAGAATTTGACTCAAGTTTCTGTCTGCTTACTATCTACAAAGGTATGGCGGGGACTATGCTAACAGAGTCAACATATTGTCATTCCAGGCCTGTACATCTCCACAAAGCAGTCCCGGACTGGCAATCTGCCCTACATGGCAGATTCCTAGTAGGTTGCCAAGTGCTGGGCCATCTCGGACTGCTGCACCAGAAGGCTGGTGGGCCCCAAGACGCATATATGGCGGAGATGGGAGCCATAGGCTCTCGGTGCTGCCAACTACTCCTGTGAGTGTTGTTATCCCATAACATATGTTACTGCAACTCCTAAGCCAGCCTGCCTTAAACTTAAGGGTCAGGGAGTCGGAAAGGTTCTGACTGGGTGGTATGGTATTTTTGAGTGTTCATGAATCCTACTACCGCCCAAAGGGGCCTCTATACCTACCTTCCCCTACGCCCCCATAATTATACCTCCCCTACTGGATTTCTATACCTACCAACCGTTAAAAGTGGGGGGCTTTATCCCTCCCACCTAAGGGGCCATATCTACGTAATGTGGGTCTATATTCGTACTTATTGGGGAGCAATATACCTACCTACTTAATATAACTTCCCACTTTCGCGAGGATTTTTCCTACCATTTAAGGGCCCAAAAATAAAAAAAAAATTTGATCACACATTTTAAAAAAATTCTGGGATTTTTTTTTGGCACCCAGAAAACAAACACAACAAAATACAGTGCCACGCAAAAAGGTAAAATTTTTTTTAACTTTTGGACTTCAGGCTCCAAATCTCACCACCACTAAAATTTTTGGGAATGTGAGACTCCCATTTTTTTTGTAAAAATCATCTTGGCTATTCATACATCAATTTGCCTGCAACTTTTGCATAATTTACCAGAAAATTTTTTTGTCATTAACTGTTTTGCTAAAAAAAAATGAGATTTCAAGATTTATGATTTTGTTACTATTTTTTAAACCACCTTTGGCTTTCAACACTGCCTGAATCCTGTGGCCCTTTTCGACAGATCAAGCATGTCTCGACTAAAATCTGATGCGGGTTTTTTCTACTGCCCCAATGTTGGTGCTTGCTGGCAAAATTTTACTGGGGTACGAATAAAGCTTTTTCTTAAAATTTTCCCAAAGTGTTAAAATTGTTTGAGCGGGGGACAGTAAGGCCCCAACGAGCAACTCCACTTATTGTCTTTAAACCCTTCTTTGCAAATTTGAATATGCTTCGGTTTTTTTTCCTATTTGGCACACTATGTTGTCCTTTTAATACCCATATACTCGAGGATAAAGTAATCTTTTGGGGAACTCAAATATGGCTCACTTTAAAAGACTACCTTTGATCCTAATAAATTTTCCCAAACATTTTGGGCTGTGAAACAACCCTATTCATCAGGCTTCCTCCACGTTTTTATGTTCCTTCAATTTCTCGATCATTAGCCTCCTTTCCCTTTTTCTTCATACCTTTTTGGGCCCCATGAAGCCCAGTTATTACTTCGTCGCCGCTTCAAATTACCCTTTAAAAACTCTACTGTCCACTTTTCATATTTTTTGAAAACTTGAGTGATGTTTCTTATGATTATGAAAGTGGGGCTTTTTTTTTTGGACCCATTCCAGCTTGTAAAATGTTGTAAAGGATTTAAGACACTTTTGATCTCACGATTACAAAGCATAAAAGCCCCCTAAATGGCAGGTTTGGTCCGCCAAAACCAATAACCATGGTGACATGTCAAAAAGAGGTCCTCCACACCACTTTAAGGCCATTAAATATGAATGCTCCCGAAGTATGAATTTTGCTATGGGGGTTCCCAAAAGCCCTTTGGTGGTAGCCCTTACTAGCATGGCATTTTCGGGTCATAATTTGGCGCTTAAAATGGTTGTCCCTGTGCAAACTGCGCTTTGTATTGCGTACAACAGGGTTTATATAAAAAAAAGGGGTATGACGTTTTTTTTGCAAATAGGGTAAAAAAAAAAGGGCATCAATTTCTGACATTCACATCTTGATGACTTGTTGATTCGATATTTCCCTGGCCCGACTTTTGGCTTTAAAAAAAGGATGAAAAAAATTTAAAATTTCATATTTTCCAGCGTAAAGAACTTTGTAATGCATTTGGCAATTTTTTTGGGCCGGAAACCGCTGTCGATAACTGATGATCTGTTTTCTTTTCTTGAAAAATTTTCTTCTTGGCTCCTCTTTGATTCAACAGTGATTTTTTTTGGGGGGGAATCAGCCTAATAAAAATGAAAAAACATTTCATTGCAGTTACTTCAAAATCTGATAATTAAGCATATGCTAAATAAGCAAGTCAAATTTCGTATGAATAGCCAAGAAAATTATCTATAAAATGAGGAAGTCCATTTCAAAAGCTTTAGTGAATGGTAATAGGAGCCTGAAAATTCAAAATATTGTAACCATTTTCTTGCAAGTATCAGCAGTATCTTCAAACCTAAAGAAGTCAAATCAAACACAAAATAAACACAGGAATATTTCAAAATCTTTTCTGTACTTTTGATACATGAAAAAATTTGAGGTTCTTAGCACACATCTGTGAATGCCCATCTACCGGATAGGTACCATTCAGATGGGAATTACTTTACATCTCACCTCATTTTTGGGGATTCAGGCCTCCAATTTTCAGGATGAAGATCCGCCACATTCTAAACACAGTCTGTGTGGATGGGCAGCCACTCCACCATACAGACAGCCCCCAAAAAAATAGAAATTGATCAGCACTTTAAAAAAAATTAAAGAGCATTATGTAGGTGCACACTGGTGGGGCAGCAAGCAATGCAGACATAACAAAATAGCAGCAGCACCTTACAAATGCTTTCTGCTACTTTTTGGATGAAAATTTGAGGTTCTTGCCACAGATTTTTGGATGTGCTGATCAATTTTTTTTTTTTTTTGGATGAGGGAGTGGCTACCCTCTATTTTGGTTGGGCACGCCACCCATCCACACAGACTGTGTTTAGAATGTGGCTGAATCTTCAGTCCCTGAAAATATGGAGGCCTGAGATGGCACCAAGTGAGGTGAGATGTCAGTGTAGGTTTACATCTGAACAGGGATCACCTGTGCATTCACAGCTTTGATCAAAAATGTGCGCAAAGAACCTCACATTCCCGGTACCAAAAAGGCGAAAACATTTTAAATAATTCCTTATTTTTGTTTTGTAGAATGCTGGATTTTTATCAATACAGTGAAAAGGGGGTATGGAAGAACCCCCACAGCAAACAAGTGGGGGCGTAAAAGCCCACATTACAACGGGCAAATAGGGCTAAAAAAATTTTTTTTATGCAATATCAGTGAAAAGGGGGCAATGGGGAACCCTCACAGCAAAAAAGGGTCTTAAATCCATACTTTGCGACGGGGAAATAGGATTTTAAAAAGAATTTTACATTTTAAAATTTATCAAAACAACAATAGTACATTTTCAATTGAACTTTTATTTTTTGTTGTATATGATATTTAATGGTTTGGGATCTTAGAAGAGAAAATTTGAAAAATTTAACCGGATACAGAGACCAAAATTTTTGTTTTTTACTTCACAATTTGAAAATTGCCTTTTCATTGTAGCCAACTTAATCTAAAACCATTTTCATTCAATGTTTTTCATGCACATTTTGATGCGAAAAATATGCATTTTTGTACACTATGGGCCATTTAGAAAAAAGTTAGGTTTTAAACTTTTTTGTTGCTCATAGCAAAAAATAAAATAATAAAATAATCTTTTTTTTTAATAGCGGAACATATTTTGCACAAATTTAAAAGTAGAGGGATAATTACAGACAAAAAGAAGACATTACACAGTGAAAGCTACTTTTCAGGGGAGACACAAGGGTGAGGGCCCCTCTCCAAGAGCTTTCAATCTAAAAGGGAGCCTGGGGGGAAAAAATTGGGGGGAAATGCTAAATTTACAATGGCCCCCCCTGCTTTATAAAATGGGGGTTTACATAAAAATTTTGAACCGCCACCATACTGTACTCTTATACAATAAGTGCCCGGATGCCCCATTTTAGGGAGTGACAAATGGTTGAAGAAGGTGGGGGTTAACAATTAGTGGTTTTGGGAGGCCCCCCCTGGAAAAATGTGTTTTTTAGGACCTCTAAAAAATGCAAGGGGGGATTTGTGCCCGATGGTACGTGGTAGGATTTTCCAGGAATGGGTGCAGCCCTTGCAAATCTTGAAGACGGGATGGAGGTTCGGAGATTGTATCGTAGTTTGATGCCTACTAGCGAGAGAGCGGGGAGGGTGGTAGACAAAAGAGGGAGGGGATTTAGGGTTGGGGCCCCGTGGAAGCTTTTGAGTGGAGTGATTAGTTTACGTATTCTGTCTGGAGGGAACCCGTCAGTGACTGACACAGGGTAAGGGGTCATATACGCTGGGGAGAAAAACAAGCCCGGCGCTGCATTTTTAGGATAGATTGAGAGGGGGGGAGTTTTCAGAGAGGGGACCGATAAGAAGGGGTTACAGTATCAAGGCGAGAATGAATAAGGCAAAAGAGTTAGTTGTTTCCACGTGAAAAAAGGGGGATTTGGGATGTTTTGAGGTGCAAGTGACAGGACGGCAAGGGATTGGGTTATGGGGTGAAGGTCAGATCAAATCGAAATAACCCCCAAAACAGGGCCCCCTGCCCAGGTTTTATGGTGATCCCCACACTGGAAAGGGGAAATAGCAGATGGGGGTTGTTTTGTAGATGGGGGGAAAAAAAAAAAGTTTTGGTTTTTTGGTGAGTTTTTTTGGGGAAAGAGAAGAGGGCTGGCAAGAAACGACGACGTCATTGGTTTTTTGTAGCAGGGGAGGGGTGAATCTCGGGAAAAGGGGTATAAATTTAGTTTTATAGCGTAGAGGGATGGAAGCAAAACTACTGAGGTTTGGCCAATGGGGGGTGAAGATTTGAGAAAGGGGGCCAAGAACTGACCCTGAGGGACCCCGGGGAAGGGGGGGGAGGGAAGTAGAACCCGCAATGAGACATGAAGAAGCGGTAAGAGGTAGGAAAAGGAACCAACGGACAGTCCCGGAGCCAAAGGGGCTGGCTGCAAGAAAGGGATCAAAAGTGTCAAATGCTGCAGAAGAACAGAAGAAACCAAAAACGAGTATTTGCCCTAGATTAGCAGTGTGGGATCTTTAAAAACTTTTAATAGAGCAGTTTTTTGGGGGTGTAAAGAGCGGAAAAATATTGTGGGATCCAGAAAAAATTAGGCAAGAATAGCAATTTCGGAGAGTAGAAGGCTTCCCGGAGATTTGATAAAGGGGAAATTAGAGAATGGTCGTAGTTGGAAACAAGGGTGGGTCCAGGGGGGGTTTTTTTAGAGGGGAGTTTTAAGTAGCCTGTTTAAAGGAGGGTGGGGAAACCCTGGGGAGAGAGAGGTTTCGATTGCATTTAAGGTGAGAGAGGAAAGCGGAGAAATGCTGGAAAGGTGGGGGGGGAATGGGGTCCAGACGGTGGGGGGGCGAGCAAAAGAGAAACCGGAAATTCCTTTGTTGTTGGGGGAAAAGCGGAACCACAAGGATTTTCGGGGGGGGGGACGGTGGGCGCTTGGGGTTTTGATGAATTTTCCCATACTGTCAATTTTTTCTTTGAAGGAGTCCAGTCTCAGCACGGGCAGAGACCGGGGGTGAGTTAAAGGGCCCAGAAAGGGGGTGGATGGTTCAAACAGGCTTTTTGGGGGTTTTGTGTAGGTTTAGATGAGGGAGGGGGAAAATTTTTTTGTTTGGCGCGTGAAAACCATTTTGTAAGTCCTGAGCTGAAAATTTTTTGTGGGGAAAGTTGCAGGATTCGACTTTTCCCCCAAGACGTCACACACCTGGGCACGTTGCGGGGAACCCATCTGGGTGTGTGCCAAGGGGGGCCGGGGGTTGCTCGGGGTCGGGGTAGTTCAAAAATATCCAGGGGGTTGTGAGAGTTTCTTGTAAGTTTTACAGCCCGGGAGGCAGGAGGGAGAGATTGGGGGGAGTGAGGACTGTATGTTTTTCTTTGGTTCCTGGGTGTTAAAGGGGCGGGGTATTTTCCGAATGGGGAAGGGAGGTGGGTCCCCGAAAAGGCTGAGAAATTATAGTAAAAAAAAGATAAGGTTATGATCAGAGAGGCATAAGGAAATTGGTGAGGTTAGAAATTATGGAGAGACAGAAACCCGATCAAAAGTTCCCCCTCCTTTTTGGTGGGAGGCATAAACTGCAAGAGGCCAAAGAAGAGGTCAGTGAAAGAAATGAACAGAAAGGGGAAAAGGGGGAAAGGGGGGGGGGGGGGGGGGGGGGGGAAAAACCCAGTGAAGGGGGGGGGGGATTTGGGGGGGGGGGGGGGGGGGAATTTCAAAAGGGGGGGGGGGGGGGGCGAACCGGGAAAGGGGGGGGGGGAAAAAAGGAAGGGGGTTCAAAAAGGGGGGGGGGGGGGGGGGGGGGGGAGGAATGATGGGGCGTGTGGGGGGGGAAGGGATGGGTTAGGGGGGGGGGGGGTTTTGGGGGGGGGTTGGGGGGGTGGTTTTAATTTTAGGGAATGGTTTTGGAGGGGAAGGGGGCTGGTGCAAGTTTTCTGGAGGGGAGCAGTTGAGGGAATGAGAAAGAAAAGTCAGAACACGTGAGTTTTTTGCCAACAATGGGCATTCCCCGGGCCCAATTTTAAAAGGGCAGGAAAAAATGACAACGAATGCGAGAGGTTTCAGGGTTTTAGGGGAAAGGGGGAGGGAAAGGGGATAGCATAAAAGGGGGGGGGCGGGTTTGGGGGAAAATTCACCTGCAGCGAGAAACAGGAAAAAAAAAAGGAAGCAGTGGGTTAAAAGTGATATTTTAGCCCCCCTTTTTTGCGCACATGCAAAGCAGCGATTTTGGGTGGTTAAAAAGGGAGAAAAAAGTGTTGGGGTTAAACATGGGTAGGGGAAATAAGGCCTGATATGGAAAATTGGGCAAGGGTGAACGGGTGGTACGTGAAGGAAAGGCGGGAAGGGATAGATTGTGAGCATGGTGAGTGTTGGGAACTAAAGAAGGTACTACAGAAAGCCTTCCTGGGCCCCCTTTGCCCACTTCGGTCCCCTTTCGGTCAATTTTTTCAAAATCCTTACAAACTATCACTTTTTAAATTAGCAATTTCAAACATGCATAATATAAATGCACGATTGACCCCATCAATTTTACCCAGCAAAATTTATCAATCAAGGGTCCCCGTTCATTTAAAAGTGCTCTAAAAAAAAAGAAAGGAACCCCGATTTGGGTCTATTGGGCAACAAAAAAGTTAGCCCAGACAGTTTTCTTACACCTCCTATTCATTTAAATGGGTGTAAAGAAAAGCATCTTAAGGGGCTTTGTTGTTTTAAATGGAAAGGCACGCTACTCACACTTGAATGTTTCATTTGATGTGGCTTTGCACATGAAATAAATGCAGGGCACTTTTTGGGGTATCATTGTTTTCTGATGTGTTTCATCAGCACTTATTTTTACAATTGTAAACCTATAGAATTTCAAATACTACACTTGGTGGATGCATAAGTTGGTGTGTTTTTTTAAATGTATAAACTTGCAAAAAAAACTAAATAAAGTAGGCTATACTGCAAGATGCATGAAAATAGGCATCAAAAATATGCAGTAAAAAGCTCACACAAAAAATGCATCATATTAATAAAAAAAATCTGCGTAAAAAAATGTGTTTTTTCCTTTGAATTGCATGCATATTATACTGCATTCTTTTGCATTGTGTAAACTTAGAATAAAAATGTTTTACTTGTCAATGCCAGACTGCTCAGCAACATCAGTGTCTCTACATCACTTTCACTTTTTAGCACATCTGTTCACCAGCTTCTTTTTTCAAAGCTTTTCCAATAAAAAGTTGTGTGGCCTAATGGACAGAGTCCTTTTACAGTTCAAAAGAAGTAAAGAATTAAATGAGCTCTGCATAACATTAGGGAAGACAGAACACAGCATATGTGACTGTATATATACAGCTGTACAAATGCATCCAGATGTGCTTCGCTGCCTCAGCAGCATATAAATTATGGCACTAGATGGAGCCCACGGATCCAATCTGGTGAAAATTGTTGCTCTTGCAGAGGTATATGTGAACTTTACATGGACATATTTACAGGTATGACAATGTTTCTATGGAAAAATCATACAATAAATGGTACCTGTGAAAACTATATAAAAATGACACTGCATTGGCAGTGTGGCTGGTTGCTGTATGACAACATTTATTTAAATGTTAAATGCATTATATGCCTATACCCCTTATTCATTTGGGTAAATATACGGATGTAGCAGTTTCACTTGACCATGATATCAAAGTTTTTTAAGTTATCTGTTCTAATCTCTGAACAAAAGCCATTAAAAGCGTTGGAAAAGTTGAGATAATATTCTGTGACGTGATATCATGAAGAAATCAGGCAATACCTTTTAGAGGTTTGCTGAGTAAATTTGATGTTAAAATTTCGAAAGTATTGCCTCTCTTCATCAGACATGATGTTATACAAGAAACTGAACATTCAGACTTTTTATGCATATAAGACAGAGGTCTTCAAAGAATCTTAAAATAAAATTAAATATAACCAGAAACCAAGAAATAAATAATATGGAAACTTGTGGGCGTGGCGGAGGCATCAGTAATTTTGCTCTTATCTGTTAGCTATCAGGGGGTGATTTGTGACCTTCACAGTTCATAAATAGTGTGAAATGAAACTGGCATGAATATTAAGCCCATATTGCAAAGTTTGAAATGTTTGCATTAGCTTATATTCACATTCCTCCTTCTCCCTCTGTGTCTTAAAATCTCCCATTAAGACCACAACCCGCAAATCTTCAATAGAGTGGTCTTCTCTGGAGAAATATGCGGCCGTTGGGAGATCTGTTGTTAATAGTGAATCTGTATGAATTCATGCGCTGAGTCTCTGCCCTGTATGGCCCACATAGAGGCCTGTGGTGGGACATTGCACACACATAATCAGATACACCACATTGGAAGACCTGCAGGAAAATGTCCCCCTAATTCTGTGCACCTGTTCTGTCTGTGGGATGGGTACACTGTCATTGGTGTGGATGTGCCTGCAGGTCTTGCACCTGTCTTGCAGGCAGGGTGGGATGCCATTTTCTGTTGGGGCCTTCGGGGCACTCCGGACAATAATATGTGCAGGTTCGGTGGTTGCCGAAAAAAAAGGAGAGGAGGGATAGTCCAGATGATCAGGATATCATCAGTATAACAAAAGTAAATCATGGGTTTGGTTTTGCATGTTGATGGATATGCTTCTTTCAGTTCTGCCTTAAAGAAATGTGTGTACTGTGGTGCACATCTTGAACCTATCGATGCTCCCATTCGCTGAAGATATACTAGTAGGTCCTCTCCAAAAGCAACATAAATGTGGAAAAGAATGAAAAAATTAGTTGTGTGACTGGTTTTGTTGGGAGGATTTGTGTCTCCAGGTGCAGCCGAAATGCAACAACTCCATCCTTGTGAGGAATGTTGCTATACAAGAATTCTACATCCATGGTGGCCAAAAAGGTACCATCCAGCATTAGACCTAGGGCATTGAGTTTGCTTAGAAGGTCAGTGGTGTTCTGGATGTAGCTAGGAGTATCTCTGACCAAGGGTTTTAGGAGATTTTTCCATCCAACCTGAGATGTTTTCTGTCAATGTCCCAATAACCAAAATGATAGCCACTTCCCCCCTCCCCACCAGAGTTGCCGTCTTTGTGGATCTAGTGGAGCATTTAGAAGCAGCCTGGCCTGGGATCCTTTGGAGTTAGAGGTTTTACTTGTTTCTTGATCTGGATCATAAATCTGTTGATCATGTCCATAAGGTGTTTAATATAGGCCTGTATGAGATCACTTTCAAGTTTGGAGTAAGATATGGGGTTGGACAGCTTCACTTCCTGGATATAGTCAGAGGTGTTCGTTATGACTGTTGTGTCCCCATTGTCAGCAGGTTTTATAATTATGTCTTAATTTCCTTTTAATGAATTAATTTTCCGTGTCCCTGCAGGGTTAGGTTATGCACTGTTTTTTTTTTGTTTATCCAGGATTTTGGATTTTACTCTGCTTTTCAAGCAGTCAATGTATTTATCCAGTGCTGCGATAGTTCCAGGCCGTAGGGTCCAGGTAGATTTATTGGAGGATTTCCTTATGAGATGTTTCATCTCAGTATTAGTATCGAAGGTTTTTATCATATAAATATTCCCTCAGTCTTATTTTTCTGAAAAACTCCTCCATATCATTACAGAATTTGATGCTGTTGTTGTGTTCTGAGGGGCAGAAGGGAAGACCACAATGATATCATGGTGTGTTATCTGTGAAGTTAAGCTTAGCTACATCTGTCATTTATGTAGAAATTGTATCATACCATTAATTAGAATCTACACAATCGAGGCACATTATTATGACCACTTTCTACTCTCGACATCAGCAGTGTATAGTGCATGAAGGAAGTGACGTTGTGAGCCAGCTTGTTGGGTGTATAAGGTGTGTCATAGGCACAATATTCCTCATTGTTGTTATGGGTAAAAGGGGCAATTTATCATAGCTATAAAAAGGGATGATGATACAGTTTAGGTAGGAGTATTTCTGAAACTATGTATTTTGTGAATGGTTTGTGTGCTGCTGTGGTAAAAGTGCATTGTTAGTGGACAAAATGAACCATTGTGAATAAGCAGGATAGAAACTACCAAACACCACATGCCTGTGAAGTGAAAAGTGAACGTAGGTTCTGAAGGTGCATGAGATCAGACCACACTGCAGCAGAGCAGCTCACAGGCTAAATTAACCAGGGTGCTACCAAATGTGTGTCTAAAGCAACAGTTCAGCAAACTCTTATGTGCATGACAATATACAGCAGATGGATGGTCACTGAACACCTGCTAATAAAGTTGTATCATAATAAAAGGCTTCAATTTTCATGGCAGTATCAGAATTGGAACTCCCCTGACTGACAGGAGGTTGCCTTCCTAATGAGTCACATTTTCTGTTTCAACAAATGGATAGATGTCGGCATGCCAAACAGGAAACATTAGAGAGAAAAAACCCTGGGGAAACACAAGCTGGTGGTGGTAGTGCTATGTCTGGGGAATGTCTTTGTGGCATTCTCTGGGTCACACGTCCAATGGAAGGCACCGATTTGGGTATAAATCTGCATTTATCTTTGTAGATTACTTACACTCATACATGCCGATCTTCCCGATCTTCCCAAGAGCACAGGGGGCCCTCGCGGGCAGCCACCTACCCTGCCCATTGGCATGACTCGATCCCCCTCTTTAACTCCTTAAGCCGAACGCCTGAAAAGTAGTTAATGACCAGAACATTTTTTTAGTTTTTGCCTCTTTGCGTTTCAACAGTTGTAACTTTTTTTTTTTTCAATGACGCAGTTGTATCAGGCCTTGTTTTATAAAAGACTAGTTGTTTGTTATGGGGGAATAGTTTAAGTTCACTTATAAATAATTGCAGAATTTGTAAAAAAAAAAATTTACTTTTTTTTTGGTTTTTTTGTATTTTTTTCACACCATTGATATTTCACACTTAATAACTTGTTAGATTAATTCTACAGGTTTTTACGGTTGTGTGGATACCTAATATGTGTAGGTTTTTTTTTGTGTGTGTAATGTATGCACAATTATATATTTATTTTTATTTATTTTTTATTATTATTTTTACACTTTTTTTTACGTTTTTTTTTTAATCCCATGAAGGGAAAACTGTGTTACTTTTTTTTTTTACACTTAGTAATGTATTAGCATATGCATATTCATATTATAATCTGTGTCAGTGTGACACAGGCAATGATCAGGACAGCACATTGTCTGCCCTGATCACTAGCTTGTTACACAGTCAGCCCTGGGGCTATGTTACACAGTCAGCCCTGGGGCTACTCTAGGTCCTCAGGACTGACTGTGTAGCCGTTCCCCGGGCTCTGTCGCGTCACCAGGCGTTCCGGTCACCCGACAGAGCAGGGAAACCCTTTGATTGCACTGCGGTGACGAACTGCGGCAATCAAAGGGTTAAAGCACTGGGGAGCGGAGGTTCCCCCGCCCCCCTCCCCAGTGCTTGCAGGGGCTGTGCTGGGACCAGGACTGTGAAGTACAGCCCGATCTCAGCACTGCGCCGCAAACTCCGATGTCTTCAGCGACACCAAAAGACGTCACTGCAGATGAATGACCTGAAATGCCCACCATCAAAAGAAGGTGGGCGGTTGTTAAGGATTTAAGCAACGCAGGAGGCGATGTCATCACCTCCTGCGCCACCAGGGGCGGGACAAGGCATTTTGGTGCCCTAGGCAATTAGGCCAATGGCGCCCCCCCCTAAAAAAAAAAAAAAAGACCAGCCCTAACCTAACACACACTGCCTGCATCCCCCTCCCAGCTAGGCGGAATGGAAAAAAAAAAACACAATTCTGACACACAGCCTCCCCTCTCACACTACATCCTCCCCTCTCACACTACAGCCTCCCCTCTCACACTACAGCCTCCCCTCTCACACTACAGCCTCCTCCTCACACTACAGCCTCCTTCTCACACTACAGCCTCCTCCTCACACTACAGCCTCCCCTCTCACACTACAGCCTCCCCCTCACACTACAGCCTCCCCTCTCACACTACAGCCTCCCCTCTCACACTACAGCCTCCCCCTCACACTACAGCCTCCCCTCACACTACAGCCCCCCTCACACTACAGCCTCCCCCTCACACTACAGCCCCCCCCCCCTCTCACACTACAGCCTCCCCTCTCACACTACAGCCCCCTCTCACACTACAGCCCCCCTCTCACACTACAGCCTCCCCCTCACACTACAGCCTCCCCCTCACACTACAGCCCCCTCTCACACTACAGCCTCCCCTCTCACACTACAGCCTCTCCTCACACACCACAGCCCCCCTCACTGTAGCTTCCGGCATAGGAAATCCCCGGAACAGCGCAGAGAGATGAGTAACATTTTTTAATACTTTTTTTTCAAAAGTCAGAGGGGGCTATAACCTACAGGGTGCTATATAAAGGGGGCTATAGCCTATAGGGGCATATATACATGGATGCTATAACCTACAGGGAACTATATACAGGGACCAATAACCTACAGGGGGCTATATACATGGGGCCTATAACCCAAGGGGGCTTATAATCTACACGGGGCTATAACCTACAGGGGGTTATATATAGGGGACCTATAACCTACAGGGGGCTATATACAGGAGGCTATAAACTACAGCAGCATATATACATGGGTGCTATAACCTACAGGGGCATATAACCTACAGGGGACTATATGCAGGTGCCTAGAACCTACAGGGGGTATACACAGAGGCCTATAATTTACATGGACCTATAACTTACAGGGGCCTATAATTTACAGGGGTCTATATACATATATGTATATATGTGTGCATATATCAGTCTGCTCAACAACACCAGCAAAGAGGTCTTCCCCCAGGCAACCCTGAGCAGCTGAAGTCCAAGCCTCCTCCACTATCCTATAGAAGACCTGCCTCACCTACACCAGCAGCATCAATGTCCTCTGGCTGAGTATCTACTTTCCTCTCCTCTGCCTTAACCCTTTAGCTGACATTCCTTTTTCTGTCACCTTTAGCGCTATATTAACCCCTTACATCTCCCTGGTTTCCTCTGCTTAAGGAACAGGGTTAGTTGAATTAGTCGGGTGAGAAGTGTACATGTAGATACATGTGTGTGTAGGGAGATACTTGGTTTGGGAAAGTACTTATTACTGTAATGGTGTAGATACATGCAGGGGCATAACTAGATAAGCCAGGGCCCCAAAGCAAACTTTTGGATGGGCCCCCACCCACCACCCCTTGCCCACCTCCCTGACTACGACCATGTATCAGGACATGCTGTTAGATAATGTAGATAATACAAGGGGCAAATACCTCACCATACATCGCACCATCATACTGCTACCAATCAAATCCACTATACCAAGACCAGCATTACCAATAACGCTATTACATAAGGACCTGATTATAACACCAGAACATGACCACAAATTACCACCACATAGTGACTGAATAATACCCCTACACTATTACTGATCAGTACACAAAGACCAATACTGTCTAATAATAATAATATATAAGAATATAGTGACCATATAGTGGTATATACCAGTGTACACAGGCTCTGCAGACTGTATATAACCACCATTCATGACCATATAATGGTTAGACACCAGTGTACACAGGCTCTGCAGACTGTATGTAACCACCATACAATGACCATATAGTGGTAGACCAGTGTACACAGGCTCTGCAGACTGTATATTACCTCCATACAGTGATCATATAGTGGTAGACACCAGTGCACAGAGGCTCTACAGACTGTATATTACCTCCATACAGAGACCATATAGTGGTAGTTACCAATGTACACAGGCTCTACAGACTGTATATTACCTCCATACAGTGACATATAGTGGTAGACCCCAGTGTACACAGGCTCTGCAGACTGTATATTACCTCCATACAGTGACCATATAGTTGTAGCTAGCAGTGTACACAGGCTCTGCAGACATATAAGTGATTACAGTGCAGTTATATCTTGTGACTCACAGGTGACGTTTCTCTGACCAGTCGTTGACTTTCTCTTTTGTTCTGCATCCGGTGCAGTCCGCCATCATGATGACGTCTCCCGACCACTTGTCCCTGCAGATTTAGACACAAATAATCTTAGAATCTTGACTTTTCCAGCACCTGCCCCCTGGCTATATGGGGTCCATTTAGGCAGGCAGGGTTTAGATAGGATATATGGGGCCCCAAATAGGCAAGTTTAGGTAGCCAATAGAGTACCCATATAGGTAGGCAGGGTTTAGGTAGCTATAGGGAGCCATACAGGTAGACAGGGTTAGGTGGGCTTATAGGGGCCATATAGGTAGGGTTTAGGTAGCTAAAGGGGCCCCATAATAGCAGGAGGCTGGGGGTAGACAGGCAGGCTTGTGGGGTTACGGCAGTGTGAGGGTATACGGCAGGCATGTGGGGTGTACTGAGGATGTGGGGGTGTACAGAGCTATGGGGCTGTATAGGCGGAGGGATATAGGGGCTGATAGGCAGGCAGGCTATAGGGTGTAAGGCAGGCAGCA
The DNA here is from genome assembly GCA_025379985.1 of Phyllomedusa bahiana. Taxonomy (NCBI): domain Eukaryota; kingdom Metazoa; phylum Chordata; class Amphibia; order Anura; family Hylidae; genus Phyllomedusa; species Phyllomedusa bahiana. The sequence goes on along the minus strand of JAODAL010030099.1, from coordinate 4,011 downwards.
TAGGGGCGTATAGCAGCAGCAATGGGGCTGTATAGGAGGCGGCATTAGGCTGTATAGGCAGGCAGGCTATAGGGGGCGTATGCAGCAGACTATAGGGGCTGTATGGCAGCAGGCATATGGGGCTGTATAGGCAGGCAGGCATATAGGGGCTATAGCAGGATATAGGGCTTATAGGCAGCAGGCATATAGGGGGCTGTATAGGCAAGCAGGCATAAGGGGCTGTATAGGCAGGCGGCAATAGGGCTGTATAGGCAGGCAGGCATATAGGGGTGTATAGGCGCAGCATAAGAGGCTGTATAGGCAGGCAGGCATATAGGGGGCTGTATAGGCAGGCAGATAGGGGGTGTATAGGAGCAGGCATATGGGGGGCTGTATAGGCAGGCAGGCATATAGAGGGCTGTATAGGCAGGCAGGCATATAGGGGGGCTGTATAGGGCAGGCAGGCATATAGAGGGCTGTATAGCGGCACATATAGGGGGCTGTAAGGCAGGCAGCATATAGGGGGCTGTATAGGCAGGCAGGCATATAGGGGGCTGTATAGGCAGGCAGGCATATAGGGGGCTGTATAGGCAGGCAGGCATATAGGGGGCTGTATAGGCAGGCAGGCATATAGGGGGCTGTATAGGCAGGCAGCCATATAGAGGGCTGTATAGGGAAGGCAGGCAAATAGGGGGCTGTATAGGCAGGCAGGCATATAGGGGGCTGTATAGGCAGGACGGCATATTGGTGGCTGTATAGGCAGGCAGGCATATAGGGGCTGTATAGGCAGGCAGGCATAGGGGGTGTATAGGCAGGGGGCTGTATAGGCAAGCAGGCAGGGGTCCACGCTCCCCCGATGTGCCGCTCGCTCTGCTCTGCTGCTTTCCCTGCAGCCTCTGCGCTCAGCGCGGGCGGCGCGGTGATGTGACGTCACGAGCACGCCCACGTGACCACAGAGCGCCGGCAGGGGATAGATAGCACTCCTGCTACCTATCCGGGTAGCGCTGTCTCTGAACGCTCGGGCCGGAGGGCCCGGGCGTTCAGAGGGAGTATGTGCCGGGCTCCTCAGCACCCCGCCCGCCGCAGTGAACTGTTAAGTTCACTGCCGGCGGGCCCAAGAGCGGCATTACCGGGGTAGCGGACGCGGTAGCAGCTGCCCCGGGGCCCCCTTAAGCGCAGGGGCCCCGTAGCAACTGCTACCCCTGCTACCCCGGTAGTTACGCCCCTGGATACATGTATTGAAGTTAGCCTACGTGATATCATTGTATGTTGTATTGTCTAAGTACTGTCATTTAGTGCATTAATAAACTGGTTATATTTTATTAACAAGTGTGCTGTATCGCCAGGTCTACTGTACTGTTCATAAGGAACAGAGAGATAGTGATACCAGAGAAAAGGAGGGAAATTAGTGAATCACTTTGGTGTTTATTGTATCCCATATATTCAACATCCTATTACATTGGCATATATTTCTTTTACAGGGAAACACAAATGTATCGGTCTCAGGCTAAATCCATGCTGAGTTTAAACTATGTCTCAGACATCTATGTAGTTTTCTATGCCAGCCACTTGATCAGAAGAGCTAACACATACTTGGCACTAGACTTTGTGCCTAAATGTGAATTATATTGACTAATTTTTGTATTTCATTATGTTACCATCATCATCAGTTAGATTTAGATTTTTGCTTGTAGTTCTGAATGAAGAATGAGTGTATATGTATTGCATTTTATGACTGTTGTTTATGATGCTTTCTTCACAACCTTTGTAGCCTTAGTAGTTCCCTAACTGATTTTTTGCTTAAAGGGGCTGTCTCGCTACAAAGATTAGCTTTCAACATGTAGGGAACACTAAATAAAGATGTTTTCCAAATATATTGCGTTGTTTATTTTTTTTTTCTGTTAAGGAGTACAAGTGATTTTATCACCTTCTGTGCTCTCTCTGGTTCCCCAAGTGACCAACCAGTGTACTTCTCCCTCCCCTGTAGTTTTTTCTATCTGATAGCAGGGAGTGACATCATCAAACAGGTCACAGCACTGAACTCTGGATAGTGAGAGCTTGTTTGTTATCTGATCTTTCAGACAATAGACAGTAATTACTGCTGTTTACTCAAGCTCAGAAGCTTCCTTGGTCCTGACAGCATGAGATCTATCTAATTAGCAGAAGCCTGAATACACCAAGCTCATATGCTAATTGCAGACAGCTTGACCAGGAAGTGACAGAGCAAAGCAGCATTATTTCAATCATGAATCCTATGAAACTTTGAAATGAGACAACTCCTTTAAGCACACATAATACACATAATAAGACATAATAATACACTCATCAAAACCCCTCATAATGATCCTCTTACATGCATACCAAATAAGAAGGGCTGGGATGCTTCCAAAGCTTTCATTTAGGAGTTCTCCAATTTCTGCATTTTCCAAATAACAAAGTATAAAACAATGAATTCCCTGATTACCACACTACATAGAGACATCAACATTATGCTGAGTATTTCTTTGATATATCAGATGCCTAAGGATGTTCCACATCAGGGTTTTTCCAAGCCACCATCTGCTTCTTGTTAACCTTGTCTGTGTGCTAAAGCGAAAGAGGATGGCACAAAACTTAGTGTCACAGCGTTTGAATACTGACTAAAAATACCCAACCCCGATTATGCTTAGCTTTTTTCAAAAGGGGGAAGAGGGGAGTCACATTGTAAAATTTTGTCCAGCTTTCTCCCTTCAAAATATAAAGATTGGACATGTTCAAATCCATAGATACCATCCCACCAGCAGTTTCAGCCAGTATTAACCTAAAGTGTTTGGCCATCTTAACGCCAAAGAAATGTAACTTTAAAGACCTTAGGTGACAAGGAAAATGTAATCTTCACAGGGATATTTTCAACCACTTTTGGAGGGGCTAAGCTAAAAATGATATTAATCATTTATAAACTTCTAGGTCAAAACCACGCTCGAGAACAGGGGGAATTGTCAAAGACAGGCTGTTCCCCCCAACCTGACCAACCTTCACTTTTGGAAAGGAAAAACCGCACATTTTTATATCGGGACCCTTTCGTCCTGTATAGTAAAATGTTTTCTTTGGGTAAATATGAATTTGGTTTAAACACAAGCTGTGATAGCTTCTCCCTATTTTGGAAAATCTTTTTTACCCCCTTCCCCTTCGTTACATGAAGATGTGATGCAAAGGGTTAATCACCTGCGGCTGGAGCTCACTCCGGCCACGGATGATGCAGCATGACGCGAATCCCATGCCGCGATCTTGCAATCTTCTTGACATACCTATACGTCAAGTTGCTAGAAAACCCCCACCCCAAACCTTGACGTAGGGTACGTCAAATGTCGGTAAGGGGTTAAGGCCTTGCTTTTTTTTTGGTTGACACGTTCGTTTTTCCCTCCCTGCCTTCCGGGAGCCCTAACTTTTTTATTTTTCCACCTAGCTAGACATAGGAGGGCTTTTATTTTGCGGGACAAGATGTACTTTCTAATAGTGTTATTCAAATGTACTAGAGAAAACTGGGAAACCGCAAAAAAAACTAAGTGGGACAAAATTGGGAAAAAAAAACTTGCACCCGTTTGCGGGATTTCCTTTAAGGGGATTACCTCTGCTATAAAGATGTGTTTTTTTTTGGGGCGAAGTGTACTTTTTATTGGTGCCGTTTTAAAAGTAGCAACATTTTTTCAAATTTTTTTTCCGTTCTTGAGGGGTGAAAAAACCCAAAAAAAAATTTTCAAATTTTTAATTTATTTCTTCTAGGGGTTCAGCGTAGGGATAAATTATCTTATATTTTTAATGGGTCGACTTTTTTTATGTTTTCGATACAAATGTGAATTTTTTTTTTTTTAATTTGATCCCCATAGGGGATTCACCCAAAAGGGGGGGGATAGCTTATACACTAATGCATTGTAAAACAATGCACTAGGGTGTATAAAGATGGGGATTTTACTACTTCCCGCCTGGGCAGAAGAGTAAAACAAAAACATGGCACGATGGAACCTTAACAATCTTTTCAGCTGCCTGTTAAAC
>JAODAL010030098.1:0-50515 GCA_025379985.1 Phyllomedusa bahiana | reverse complement strand
TTCATTTCAAAAAACCCCAGTCCCCAGCACTTATAAAATATGTAGAACAGAAGGGGGCCAGTCTTTGGCTTATCGGTTTTTTCCAAGGTGCACGGCAGTGCAGACTTCGGGAGTATAACTACGGTCGGGCCTGTCATGCCCTTTATGGTCCACGGGTGAATGTGTTCCCTGCCCGGCACCCCAACAAGGGGACAGGAGAGCCGCTTTCCCCCTCCAGTTTTTTAAAAACGCGCTTTTCCCCAATGTCTGCCCCCTCCTCCTCCCCACTACCCCCAATCTCTTTCTCCACAAGTATGCTCCTATCCTATGTTTTTGGCACAGCGGGTCACGGTTCTACCCCGGGTTTTTTCCTCGGCAAACAAAGCACTCGGGGGGAATTTCCCGCGTCATGCAGCAAAAATCGATGTGTGGCTTTTTCCCGCCAACTAAAAATTTTCAAAAACCAGGGTGACGGACAATGGGGGGAACATGGGTCTGCGCTGCCCCGGGGGGATGGTCCATGCCCCTGCTGGCGCACGTGTTCAATTTGGTTTTTGAAAAGTTTCCTGAAGTCTTCCCCAATCTTGAAGATTCTGAAATGGCCGGGAAAACTGTCATCACTTCATCCTTCCCTACAAAGCGGGAACCCCCTTGAGTTGCAGGGGCAGAACGGCCCCCCAAACCTTTGATAGCGATTTTTCCCACTGTTGGAATTCCGCCTCAATGTTTTGGACCCGATGTATGAACAGGAAAGGCCGGTAACATTACACAGGAGTACTCCCCCTTTAACTTTGATGTCACCAGTGGGAGTCATGCTGACGTTTGCTGAGGCCATTGAGGGGGCGAAGTTATTTGCAGTCGCCGGACTAGGATTAATAAAATTTATTCCACTGCTTATTCCCGGAACAGATCTGAAAAACGTCTGGGCAGGGGCTGGGACGTGGCGACTACATTCGTGGCCACATGGTCCGGTGGGGCTGAACTGGAGGAGGGGGGGAGGGCATTTTGGGCAGAATATTGTCGGGAAATGGTGGATTTTTTTACCCCGGTGACAAGAGAGGAGGGGCAGGGGCAGCTAGGGAGGTAGTTTGGGTGGAAAAAGGGGATGCCCCAAACACCTGACGGGATACAGGGAATGGGGGGGGGAGCCCTCAAGGGCACTTGTGCGATACCCCAAAAATGTGATTTGCCTGGCTAGTGACAGCCGAATAGTCACCACCCGGCAGAGGTATGACTTCGGGCCCTCTCCACCCTATTGGACCTCGCTCCCGTCCAAAATGGGAGCCTTTTTTCCCAGCTCCCTGAGAGGAAGGAAAAACTCAAATACTATAGGGAAATTCTCCGTAGTCAGTTGGCCGCTGCTTATGTCGGGAAATCGTCCCTCCTCTGACAGGTCTGACCGGGGGGGTTCCCTTCAGCGCTCTTTACTACTGCCGCGGCTGCTGGGGGAAGGTGGGGGGGTAGGAGCAGTACCAGCTCCATCAGCAGCAACCTAAGTCGGGGAGTCACTGATGAGCAGCTTCCTTCACCCGCCTAGTGAGGAGGGCAGTCACAAACAGCAACATCAGCAGGACCTGGAGCAGTCCCTGAACCAACAGGTGGTGGCCTACTTGAACAGCACTCTGCCACCCCAGTTAAAAGATCCGCTGGACTACTGGCAGCCAAACTGGATGTGTGGCGCAACTTTGCGAGTTTTGCAGTGGAGAAAGCTGTCCTGCCGGGCCAGTAGTGGTGGCATCAGGAGCGGTGTTTTCAGTGCGGCGGGGGCCATCGTTAACCCAAGGAGAACCCGCTTGTCCTTGGGAAATGTGGAACGACTGACCTTTGTCAAGATGAATCAGGCGTGGATCGACCAGGATTACTAAACACCAATGCCTTTAGGCGTCAGACTACATCAGCCATGAGCCTCACCCAAACTGTGGAAAAGAGTCTGGGTTCAACTACCTGCCCCAGCCACTGTTTGATGCCGCCACCGCTGATGCCACACATCTGCTGCCAGTTTCTCTATCTGCCTCCCACCATCTTTACCAGTTACTGGTATTGCCACCCACCTCCACACTTCTGTTGCTGGTGCCGTGACATCCACACTGTGTCATTCTGCCACTCTATGACCCCATGCTGGCTGCTGTTGTTGCTGCTGCGGTCACCTCGCAACCTGTCATTGTGCCACTCTCTGACCTCATGTGTGCTCCTGCCGTCACTCCACTCTCTGTCATTGTGCCACTCTGTGGCCTACTCCTGTTTTTGCCACCCCCAAATGTCATTGTGCCACTGTCTGACCTCATGTGCTGCTGTTGTTCCTGCCGTGACCTCCACACGTGTCATTGTGCCACTCTCTGAACTCATTTCTGCTGCTTTTTCCCGTCACCTCCACTCTCGGTCATTGTGAACTCTGTGACCTACTGCTTTTTTTTTGGCCCCTCCAAAATTTGCCCATTGGGGCCAAACGCCTGACCCATCTTCCTGCTGTGGCTGTGCCGGGGGCACTCCAACACTGTGCCCATTGTGTCACTTTTGTGGCCTACTCTTGTTTTTTGGCCATTTCCAACTCTCTGAAATTTTGCCACTCAATGCCCTCATCCCGTTTGCCGTAACCTCCACTCTCGGGGGGGGGGTCTTTGGGTGCCACTCTGAAAACCTACTACAATTTTCCCAAACCCCCTCCAAAAGTCATTTTTACCACGATGACCTCAGGGGCTGGCTGTGGCTGCTCCCCGGTGCCCCCCCAACTTTGGGGGTCTTTGTCCACTTTTCTGACCCTCATGCGGGCTGCGGCCGTCACCTCCACATTTTCTGTCATTTTTGCCACTCTGTGGCCTATTTCTTTTTTTGCCCCCCCTCCGGGAATGTTTTTTTCCCAAACGGGCCTGACCTAATGCTGCTGTTTTGTGGCGCTGCCTTTGCCCCCCAACAACTGGGGTTCTTTGGGTGCCCCTCTGGGCCTACTCCATTTTTTGGGCCAAACCCCCACCAAAAATGCCCCATTTTTCCCCTTGTCTGACCTAAATGCTGCTGCTGTTGCTCCTGTAATGACCCTAAAAAATGTGTCATTGGTCCCAAACCTCCTGACCTCATGCTGTTGCTCCTGCCGTCACCTTCCAAGGGTGTCTTTGGGTGCCATTTCTCGGGAAATATCCTGTTTTTGCCACCCCAAAAGGAATTTCCAAATTTTTTTGCCACGTCTAACCCCCATGCTTGCTCCCGGTGGCTGCTCCCGGGTCCCCTCCCACTGTGCCCATTGGGGCCCCTCCCTTCCTTTTTTTTTGGCCACCTCCAGAATTTTAAATTGTGCACTCTCCCCTTTCCTCATGCTGCGGGTGGCTGCCGCCATCCCCTCCACACTTTTTCACTAAATTTTGGGCCAAAACCTAAAGCCCTAAACTTTTTTTTTTCCCCCAACCCTTGTTTGCCATGACTTTATCGGGCTTTTTTCCCGCTTCATTTTTTTTTTGGGTCATTTTTTGGGCCCCTTAAGTGCCCGGGGAAATTTTTAAAGGGAAGGTTTTCTAAGAGCAGGGGCATTAAAACGTTTTTCCAAAAAAAAAAACAAAACATTTTTATGGGGAAACCAAAAACCAACCCTCCCTCTTCCATTATTTAAGAAATGGCACAAAAATTTTTTAAAGGGAAACCCTTTGAAAAGGGCTCTGTGCAGCCAAAAATTTAGCTGTTTTTAAGGGGCGTTTTTCGCCCCGAAGAAATTTGGGAAAACCAAAAACAAATTTTGAGGGAAAAAATTCGGCGAAGTCACCGAATCTAAACTTTTGGGAAATTTTCCCCCCCAATCAAAACTAGGACCACATGGGGGAATTTTTCCCTAAAAAAAAATTAGAATCAGAAAAATCAAATTGAGTTGTTTTCCTCTGTAAAAATCTTCCGTTTTCCAGTTAAAATGGATTCACATTGAAAATCTGCCAAAAAAGAAATGATGTTATTTTGAAATATCACCTCCACTTTGCTTTAATTCCTGTTAAGGGTTTTTTTTTTTTTTTTTTTTTAAATGGGGATATCTAACATCCATGCCCATAAAAGGGTTCCTAAACAAAGGGGTTTAAACGGGGCCCTTAAAAGAATCTTTGTTAAGGAAATTTATTAAAAAAAAACCCTGAAAAAAGGGGGTCACTAAATTTTATTCTCCTAATCCCCTAAAAAAAAAAAATTTAAATTTTTAAAATAAAAAAATGCCGATAAAAAGCAGAAAAGGGTTTTTTAAGTAAAATGATTTTGCCCTTAAAAAATTTAGAAATGCAAAAATTTAAAAAAAAAAATTCTGCAAACAAATATTTATCACTAACTTAAAAAGGTGAAAATTGTGCCCAAAAATTAAAAAATAAAATTTGGTTTCTTTTGTGAAAGCTTTTAAAAAAGTCATTCCCAAACAGAAAGGGGAAACATTTTATTTTTCCCTTTTTGAACTAAAAAAAAGGCAAAAAATCTTTTTACATCACTGAAAAAGTTTGGGCAAATTGATTCTAAGGGAATTTGGACTTCGGTTTTGAATTTTCGGGAATTTCAAAAGTCAAAATTTTGGGGGGTACTTGGGGGTAAACCCCGAAAGTGTGCTTTTCATTGATAAAATGGCCTGCGAGCACAGGGCTTTTACATGGGGCAAAGCACTCTGGGAAAAAAAGGGAAATGGGCCTGAAATGACATTTTGAAAAGGGGGTTGAACCCAAATTTCAGGGGACCGGGGGACGGGATTCTGTGACTTTAAAACCGCCACTATAAAAAGGTCCGGGCGCGACGCTGGGAGCTAAAACTGTTTGAAAATTTATACTGATGGGGAAAGGGTGCGGGGCCGGGGGGTTGGGGGAGGGGGTTACTGTTGGAAAAATTTTTAAAACAGCGAATTTTTGTGGGGGGGGTTTTCCAGTTTTTGTCTCAAAAACTGCTTTCTTTAACTTCTTTTCTAAAATTTTTTTTTGGGGTATTGGATCTGAAATCCATGTGCGTCCACTGCAGTGCATATACATTTAAATCCTATCTGCTCACGGGGAAATTAAATTTTAAAAAAGGGGGAAAAATCAAAGGGCCTTTTTCCTGGTTGTATTCTTTTAAAAGGAAAACGCGTTTTTACAATAAAAAATATCACTTCTTTTTTTGGCTGCTCAATTCTTTGGCGAAATTTTTACATCCGGGGTTTTTAATTTAAGCGTTGTTATTCAGCTGTGGTGACCCCCAAGAAAACCCGTCATTTTCCCCCCCCAAAAATAAAAATTAAATTTTTCCTTTTAGCCTAATTAAACAAGAAAAAGGTTAATTACAATTTTATCTCTTGTTGTGTGGCGAAAAAAAACCCCTCCGCTTTTAAACACGCTAAAAAGCAAAGTAGTTTGGGGTTTGGCCTAAATTTTCTTTGGGGGGGCAATTTACATCCAGGGGTTTAAATTAAGCTTGTTTTTTAGCTGGGGTTGACTCCAAAAAACTATCATTTTAAACCCGCCAAAAAAATATAAAATTTTTCCCTTTGTGGGCCTTTAATTCACCAAAGGAAAAATTTAAAAATTTTTAAATTTTCTTTTTTCTTTTGGGAAAAAAACCCAACCGCTTTTGTAACACGCTAAAAAGGGCTATTTTGTTTGTGGGGGCCTCAATTCTTTGGAGAAATTTTTACATCCAGGGGTTAATTAAGCGTTGTTTTTAGCTGTGGGACTCCAAAAAAACCCAAAATCATTTTTCACCCCCCTTTTTTATACTTTTTTTCCTGGTACCCAAATTTCCCCAAGAAAAAGGTTAATTACAAAAACCTCTTTTTTGTGTGGCGAAAAAAAAACCCCCCGCTTTGGGAAACACCTAAAAAAGCTTTTTAGTTTTGGGGTTGGTTTAAATTTCCCTTTGGCGCAATTTTACCAGGGGTTATTTAAGCGTTTTTTTTTTTTTCGGGCGGGTGGTGATTTCCAAAAAAACCCGGGCAATTTTCACCGCCAAAATTTATAAAAATTTCCTGTACCTAATTCCCCAAGGAAAGGTTAATTACAATTTTTTCCTTTTGGTGTGGCGTAAAAAACACCGCATTGCATCACGCTACAAAGCTATTTAAGTTTGTGGGGGGCCCAAATTCTTTGGGGGCAATTTCCCACCCAAAGGGGTTTTTAATTAACCCAATTGGGTTTTTCCCATTCAGTTGGGATTTCCAAAAAAAACCCAAATCATTTTAAATGCCCAAAAATATATTTTTTTTCCCTGTAGCCTAATTCACAAGAAAAAGGGTTAATTAAAATTTTTATCTCTTGTTGTTTTGGCGTAAAAAAAAACCGAAATTGAAAACCGCTACAAAGTAGTATTTTGTGGGGGGCTAAAATTTCTTTGGCGCAAATTTACACCCGGGGGGGTTAATTAGGTTGTTTTTTTATTCAGCTGGGGTTTGCCCCAAGAAACCGTAATTTTTTTCACCCCAAAAAATTTTATACATTTTTCCTGTTAGCCTAATTCACAAAGCAAAGGGTTTTAATTACAATTTTATCTCTTGTTTTTTGGGCGTAAAAAACACCGTATTTTTAAACCAACGCTTACAAAGCTATTTGTTTGGGGTTTGGGCTCAATTTTTTTGCGCAATTTACACCCGGGGGTTAAAATTAAGCGTTGATTTCAGCTGGGGGTGTCCAAAAACCTTTTTATTTTTCCCCCCAAAAAAAAATTTATAAAATTTTTCCTGTACCTTAATTCACAAAAAAGGTTTTTTAAAAATTTTATCTCTTTTGGTTGTGGGGCCCTTTAAAAAAAACTGCATTGAACCCCGGCCTAAAAAAGTAGTATTTTTGTGGGGCCCTAAAATTCTTTTGTGAAAATTTACACCCAAAGGGGTTTAAAATTTTAAAGTATTTTTCTGAAAGTTGCCTCAGTAAAAGAAACTTCTTTTTCCCACCGCCACAGAAGAAATTTTTGTAGCAAATTCATAACCAAAAATTTAAATTTAAAAGCCTTTACTTTCAGTAAAATACAAAGATTTTTTTAAAACGGCAAAAAAACAAGTCAATTTTTCCGGCCTTTTTGTGGAGCGAAAATTTTTTTACCCAAAGGGGGTTACCCATGTTTTTACTGGGTTTTCTTTTGGGAGTAAAAATTCAGGGGGTGTATATTTATCATTTTAAAAATATTTTCATCAAACAGTGTCTTTTTAAAAATTTTTAAACAAAACGTATGTCAACAAAAGAGGTGGCTTGTTTTTTAACCTCCCAAGGGGCCCGGGGCCCAAAAATTTTCCCTGGGGCACACCAGGGCCCAAAGCAAAAAGAAAAGGGGATGTCGCGCAGGGGTATCAGTGACCCCAAAAAACCTGCCCCCTGTCCTTACGTCCGGTTTTTGTTAAAGAAAACCCAAAAGGGTTTCTTGTTTGGTTTGACTAGGTCATCCCCTTTCCTTTCCCAGATGAAAATTCGGGAAAAACCCCAAAGCCAAGAGTGGGTTGGGGAAACTTCAAAACAAAACCCCTTAGTTGGCAGGGCCCGGGAGCGGGTCCACGGCCCTCACCCCTTTTTCCTCAACCCGGACTCTGCCCCAAACCCGGGTTTTCCCTCAGCAAAAGGGGATATACTATGGGGTCGGGGGCTAAAGGCCCACTTATTGCGGGGATGAACTTTTTTGAGGGGGGCAGTCAGCGCTATTTGGGAAAAAGCAAAGAAATGGGGAAAAAAATATCCCAAAAATTCTTGCAGTAGGCGGGAAAAAAGGTTTTAGATGTTGGAGGGGCCCCAATGGGGGTCTTTTTGTGAGGGGTCAGCCTTGCTTTCCCAAAACCCGGGTTGATGAGGAAAAGCAGTAAAATTTTGAAAACAAAACAGATGATGAGGGTGGGCCGCCCAACACTTGGGGGGGGGGTTTGGGGAAAGGGGCATTCAACCCTTTCGTCAGGGAAAAGGGGGGCTTCAGCTTGCCCCGTCAGGCAGTGGGGGGCACCCAAGCAAGTGGGCCCGTTGTGGCCCCTTTGAATTCAGGGGATAGCAGCGTGTGAGGTGGGGAGCCAAGGGGCCACGGGGAAAAAAAAACCCCGCTTCGAAAGGTCATAAAAAGGTGGCGGGCCACATGGCCCCAGCAAGGCAGGGGGGGCGTATCACTCAGGGGCGGAGCCTTTTTGGCCCGGTTTTAAAATCCGTTATTTGGGCGGTTTTGGCAGTTTTTTTGCCAAAAAAACCCGGAGGACCCGGAAGGGGGGTTTAAAAGTAGAATCAAAAAAGCAGAAAGTAAAGGCGGGGCCCAGGGATTTTAAATTGGCACCCCCGGAATTTGCGCCCAACAAAAGCAGCATCCCCTTCCGGGGGCCCTGCGAAAAACGTGGCTCAGATTTTGGTGGTCCTTTCCTGCCGCCGGGGGCGACCAGAAAGCGGGGCACCTGGGGGAAAGCATGCCATTGAAAAGCCAGTAAAGCCCAAAACCACCTCTGCAAAAGGGGAACTTTTTCCCTTTTTGAAAACCTTTCTCCCGATCCAGATCCCTCGCTACTCATGGCGCCGCAAGTTTTTTCGGGCGAGGCGATTCCCCAAAAGAGCCAAAAAAGTAGGCGCCAACCATCCTATGGTGCAGAAATTTGACCGAAACTCATGCCCCAAGTTGTTGGTGTTTGCAAGCCCCCCCTTTCCAAATGGGTGGACTCTGCCCCGGTTCAAAAAACAAATTTGGCTTGTGCCCGACCAAAGGATGGGATTTCCCCAACCCGTAATTTTTTTTCCCAAAAAAGGGCCCAGTCCCGGGCATTCATAAAATATGAAAGAAAAAGAAGGTGGGAAAGGTCCTTGAGCTTATGGGGTTTGTTCCAAGGTGCACGGAAAGGGGGGAACGTTTTAGAGTTTGTAACTAGGGGTTTAGGGCCAAATTTACATGCCCTTTTAAAAGGCCATTTGGGTGCTTTGTTTTTCCCTGGCCCAGGCAACCCAAACCCAAATTTGGGGACAGGAGACGCCGGCTTTCCCACCGGGGGTGTCAAAACGGCCCTCCTGTGCCAATTTCCCTCCTCCCTCCTCCCCAACCCCCCATTCCCCTTTTTCCCAAAACAATTTACTGCTCCATCATACCACTTGTGTGGGGACGCGGTGTCAGGGGCATTTTCTACACCGGGCTTGCCTCACGAACGAAGTCACAAAAGGGGAAGGACGGGCCCCGGAATGCAGCAAGAAATCGATGTGTGGTTTTCTCCCCGAAACCCAATTTGAAAATTGGGAAAAAAACCCCATGGGGACGGAAAATGTGAGAACTTTGGTTTTCCGCGGCTCCCAACCGAGGGGGGGATGGTCCATGTCCCCGGGCATGGGCGAAAAGGGGTTAAAAATCTGGTTGTGAAAAAGGTTCCTAAAGGGTCTTCCAACGATTTCAGAAAAAATTCTAAAAAAATGGCCGGAAACGGGGTTTCCCATGCACTTAAACCATTCCTAAAAAGCCAGGAACACTCCCTGGGGGGGTTCCCAGCGGCAAAAACGGCCCCCCCCCCAACACACTCTAAAAACCCCGGATTTTTCCCACCCGTTGGAATTCCACCCTGCACATGTTGGCTGCTGTATAAAACGGGAAAAGGGCCCCTTAACAATTTTTTTGTGACCCAAAGGGGAAACAGGAGTACCCCCCTGGAAAATTTGGGATGTCACCCAGTGGAACTCATGGGGTGACACCTGCCTTTTTTTTGGTTGGGGCCATTGAGGGGGCCCAAACATTATTTGTCGGGGCCGCAACCCAGGGGATGGGGGTGAAAAAGGGGGGTCTTTTCCACTGTTTCATGCCCTGGAAAAAGGGCTGAAAAATCTGTCTGGGGCAGAGGACTGGAGACGTGGGGGATTTACATGGCGGCCCTTTGATTCCGGTGGGGGACGGGAAAGGGGAGGAGGGGAAAAGGAGGGGGGACATTGGAGCAGAAGCATTGTCGGGGTGAAATGGTGGTTTTCAAACCCCCAGGTAAACGGGAAGGGGGAAACAGGGGCAGCTGGGGGAAAGGTAGTTTGGAGATGAGGAAGAAAGGGCCCAGAGGGCCCCGAAAGCACTGTGGCAGTTTTTCGTGGAGTTTGGAGGGAAGGGGGCCCCTGGGGAGAAAATTGTGCAAAAGGGGGCTCGCAGAAATGCAAATTTGGGGCCGGGCCGTGCCCACAAATAGTCAGGCATCCGGCAGGGGATGCTTTGGCTCTCCACCCTATTGGACCCTCGTTTACTGGTAAAAAATTTGGGGACCCCTTTTTCCCAGCAAATTTAGGGGGGGAATAAACTCAATTACTATGGGGAAAAATCCTCCGTAGGACAGTTGGCCCTGGCCGGTGCGGCATCGCCCCTCTTCTGACGGGGTTTTGGACCGGGGGTGTTTCAAAAGGCTCATGTTATTCGGGCCAGCGGCTCCCGGGAAAGGAAGGTGGGGGGGTCGGGCGAGTACCAATTCTATCAGCAGCAAACAAATTCTGGAGCCCTTTTGATGAGCACTTCCTTCCCCCCTAGGGGAGGGGGGGGGAGTCGCCAAGCGCAGCAGTGCGGAAGGGAGCAGAACCTAAAACCAACAGGTGGGGGGGCCTACGGGGGACGGCACTTTGGGGCCACCCCGTTAGAAGATCCGCTTGGAAACCTACTGGCAGCCAAACTGGATTGGGGGCCGGGACCTTCCCGGGTTTTTCAGGGGAGAAGCTTTCCTGCAGGGCCATTTGTGGGGGCTTCAAGGGGGGGTTTAATTGAAAAGGGCGGGGGCCATGTTAAACCCAAGGGGGAAACCACTTGCCCAATGGGAAAATGGGGGGAAAACCGCTGACCTTTGTCAAAAATGAACCCAGGGGGGAAATGGGCCAGGTTTTCCACCCCAACCAATCCCCTTTAGGCGTAAAGACTAGATCAGCCATGACGCCTAAAACCCAAACTGTGAAAAAAATGAGCCCGGGGTTCAAACTACCTCCCCTCACCACTATTTGATGCCCCCCAACCCCCTGATGCCAAAAATCTGCTGACATTTTTCTCCTCTGCCACCAAACCATTTTTTACCGGGGGATGTTATTGCCCCCCACACCTCCCCACACTTTCATTGTGCCACGGGTCTGACCTATGCTCTGCGGGTGGGCGCCTGCGTGAACCCCCAATACTGTGTAAATTGTGCCACTCCTAAACCTCGGGCTGTTGCCCCCTCCCCGGCCGTCCCCTTCCATCCGGGTCTTTTTGTGCCACTCTGTGGCCTTATTTCCAATTTTTTTGCCACCTCCAGAATGGGGATTTTTGCCACTTTTGCCTCATGCTGTTTTGCGGGGCCCGGTTGGGGTGCCCTAAAACACTGTGTCTTGGGGCCACTCTGGGGCCTATTTTTTTGTTTTTTGCCCCCCTCCAAATGTATTGTGCCACTATCTGACCTCAAGCTGGCTGTGTGGCTGTTTGCCGGGGCCTAACAAAACGGGTTCATTGTCCCACTCTGGGGGCCTTTTTCCATTTTTTTTTGGGCCAACCCCCCGAATTGCCCTTTGGGGAAATTTGTCTAACCATCAGGGCTGCTGCTGGGGCCCTGCTGGTGACCAACACCTTTGCCCCCATTGTGCCAGTTTTCCTGACCCTTTGGGCGGGGCTGTGGCTTCCCCCCCGGTTGACCTACAAACTGTGTCATTGTCCCATCTGGGGCCAACTCCTTTTTTTGCCCCCCTTCCCAGAATGTCTTTGTAAAAAACTGTTTGCCCCATTCATGCTGCGGGCTGTGGTTTGCTGCTGGGGACTTACCCACTGTGCTTTGTCCCACTCTGTGGCCAAATTCCTTTTTTTTGCCACCTTTTTTCCAGAATGCCCTTTTGTGCCACGGGTCTGACCTCATGCTGCTTCTGTGGCTGCTCCCCCGTAAACCCCTTCTTTCCCTTTTAATTGTGCCATAGTCTGCCCTCTTGCAGCGCTGTGGTTCTGGATGACCTAAACACTTTTCTTTTGGTGCCACTGTCTAAACCCCTCAGCTGCGGGCTGTGGCCTTGCTCCCGGGTGACCTACACACTGTGTCTTTTGTCCCACTCTGTGGTTTTAAACTCCTTTTTTTTTGCCCACCTCCAAATGTCCTTTTGTGCCACTGCCCGGGCCCTCATCCCTTGTGAGGCGGCTGCTAGTGACCTACACACGGGTGCCATTGCCCCAATCTGGGCCCTATTTTTTTTTTTTGCCACCTCCAGAATGTCATTGTCCAAACTGTCTGACCTCAGGCTGCTGCGGGGGGGCTGCCCCCGGTAAACCTCCCTCTGCGTTTTCCACTTTTGGGAACCTCAATTGCTGCCGCGGGTGGCTGTTTGCCGTAAAATAAACATTTGGTCCATTTTGTGACACTGCGGGAACCTAAGGGCTGCGCTGTGGCGCTCCCCGTGGGCCAAACACACTGTGTCATTGGCCCCCCTTTTCTGCCCTCATGCTGCTGCGGGTGGCTCCCTCCCGTTACCTACCCATTTGTGTCATTGCCCCACTCTGGGGCCCCAAACCCCTTTTTTTTGGCCAAACCTCCAAAATGTTCCTTGTCCCAACTTTTCTGACCCTAAATGAGCTCGGGTGGTTGCTCCCGAAACCTACACACTGGGGTCATTGTGCCACTCTTGGCCTACTCCCGGGTTTTTTGCCACCTCCAGAAGTAATTGTTCCACCCCTCTGCCCTTTCATGCTGTGGGGGCTGCCGGCCATCCCCTTTTCCAAAAAACGGTTTCCCTGTTGTTCCAAACCTGACCCCTCAGCTTGTTTTTTTCCAGTGTCGCTCCCCAAAAATTTTTATCAGGCTACATTCCCCCTTCACTTTTTTTATCAGCTTTGCCCTCTTAAGTGCCGAGGGAATTTTATAGTGAAGCGATTCTAAGAGCGGTGGCAGTCATGTGCGTGTCATACTAAAACACAGCATTGTATGAAGACCAAACCAAGCTCCCTATGCATATTTAAGCATGGCACAACATTCTACAGCACCCTGCAGGCTCTTTGCAGCCTGGAAATAGCTGTTTTTTAACGTGATTCGTCCCGAAGTTATTCGGAACGAAGTAATTTTTGCCGAGAAATTTGGCGAAGTGAACGAACCGAATTTCGAGAAATTCGCCCATCTCTAATCACGAGCATTTAGAGACTAGCTGAATAAATATGCATCATTCTCTCCTGTGTTAATAAAGTTATTAATTACTAACATGCCCCATTTTCTTTTTCTTTTTGGGTTAGGAGAAAGAATCACAAAAATATGCAAATTTGGCACAGTTTTTAATGGGACATTAACATTTTCTATTTAATACAAACTGGCAAAAATAAATTGATAGATGTGGGTCATTGCATTTACAGATAAAAAAGAGTGAATTCTATTTCATGTGTGGCACTACTAGCAACTTAGTCTTCTGGAACTAGTTACTTGTGTGGTGGCAGAGAGCCAACAGGTGTAAGTATCACGTTATATGAGCAGCTACTATGGGGTTAATGAGAATTATTGTATTTCTGTCTCATGAATAAACCGAATAACATGTTATGTAACCTTTTCCAGTGTTTATTCTGTTTCTATGTTTTTATTTCTTCGTAAGATAATAGAACATATTTGTCCTTTGGCATAACTAATCCTTAGCGTTTCATTACAAGAAAATGATAGACAATTTCGTAAATTACGGGAAGTTGCATGTTTTTCTCAGAAGTGTTGTTTGTTATTATTCACAGAATTCTCCCAAACATTTGCCAAAAATAGGATGTTAGATATTATGATAAATATATTTCTAAGCCAAAAACATTCCTTTAGGGTTAGGAAAGAGATAATTAATTCCAGACATTGTGACTTATTTTAGATTATAAATTGGTGCATTTATGTCAATAAAGTCAGTCTATGATACACTTACGATGTGTGTGTCATTTGTAACGGGTCCTCGGCCTGTCATTCCGGGGTTATGTGTGATATACCAGAACGTAACTAATCTGCATCCCTCTGCAATAGGTACTTCCAGCATTTTTTGGAGACTGTGCTAACACTTGCAGGGACCTGATTAATTAACCCGTCACAGTCAATTTTGGCCTAAATAACGCAGTTTCATTTTTCAGATTTGACATGTGTCACTTTATGTTGGAATAACTTTTAAGTACTTTTACTCACCCAAATGATTCTGAGATTGCTTAGTTGTGACAAAGCAATATACATTTATGTCAGCGACAAATTTTAGCAATCACTTATAATATTATGTTCAGCCACATATTCCTGTATACAGTCCCTTATGTGCTCCTCAAACATTTTTCCCACAATAGATGTTAAACTAATGGATCTATAATTACTTGGGCAAGACTTGGAGCCTTTTCGGAAGATGGGAACTACATTTGTCTTGTGCCAGTCTCCTAGCACTATACCAGTCCCCAGAGATTCTCTAAATATTATATACAGTGGGGAAAACCGATAACTGATCTGAGCTCTTTAAGAACTCTTTGATGTAAGCCATCTGGGCCTGGAGCCTTTTTCACGTTCAGTTTATTTAACTTGACTTGGACCATTTCTACACTCAGCCAATTAATTATATCAGATGATATATTAAAGTACTGGCACCGCCTACATCCACACTGTTCCCGCCCCTTTAGCTCTAGCACTACGCCTATTAGTACTGACACCACCTCCATTTGCACTGAGCTGAAAAACCTATTTAATAGCTCTGCCTTCTCCTGATCCCCAGTGACCAGCTCCCCCATTGGCTTCTACATCACTATTGGATAGTAGTTTCTCCCAGTCTATGTCCTGTATTGTGGCCTTAAATAAGGGGAAATTGACCTTTTAAAAATTAAATGTTTTTGCCCTCCTCCTCTGTGTTTCTTTATTCCAGTTTACACTAAATGAATTATATTGTGGTCGCTGTTACCGAGATTTTCAGAAACAGTGACCGCTCCAACAAATTATGCTTTGTTAGAAATTTCCAGATCCAACAGAGCATCACTTCTAGTGGGATCCTCCACATACGACCCCATAAAATTATCCTGTAGCAGATTGACGAACTACCTCCCCTTTGCAGTTAATGCAGAACCATGACCCCAGTCAATGTCTGGGTAATTAAAGTTGTCCATTATTATCACTGTACCCGCCTGTGCTGCCCACTCCATTTGTTTATGCACCTATTCTTCTATCTCCTCAGTGATGTTCGGGGGTTTATAGATTACACCAAAAATAATTTTTTCTGCATTAACCCCACCTTGTTTCTGCCCACAAGGTTTCCACATCCTCACCATCTTCACCCGCTTTTGCCTCTTTCACACTTGTCTTCATATCACTCCATGCATACAGACACACTCCTCCTCCCTTCTTGTTCACCCTGTCCTTCCTAAATAGATTGAAACCTTGAAGGTTGACAACCCAATCATGCAAGGAGTATAGCCATGTTTCAGCAACACCAACCACATCAATCTGCTCCTCTAGAACTAGCGCATCAAGCTCCCCTATTTTGCTTGCTAGACTTCTGGCATTTGTGAATAGACATTTTAATTTCCCTTCCAGTTTTACACTTTCTGTCAACGGTTTGGAATTATATCTAACACATTCATTAGACGGCAAGGGATTAAATGTTACCCTTTCAGATGATAGCATGGAATTATACATCACTCCTTCATTAGATTGCATTGGATTATACAGTACACCTTTAGTAGACAGCATATTTTAGTAATTAATACAAGGGGTTGCACCTTAGAATGTGCTCTATATTTAATATTCTTCCACCTTTTGTTTTTATCTTTAGAGGACAGGAATTTTTTTTCTTTTCAGATAAATAAAAAAAACAATTTATGCAGTAGCATATGTTTGATAAAAGTAAAAGTATCTATTCAAAATTGGAATAAAAGTATATTTTTTACAGGGCACTGTAATCAGTTCCATTTGAAAATGTCAATTGTGCTCTCAAAAGACACAAACAGATGTTCTCATAGGTGCCCAGCAACAGATCTCACAAAACGTGAAAGTCACCAATGCCCCCAAAAGTATCCAGCCATAAAAACCTCTAAGACAATCATTCACAGTTGACCTGTAAATTGCTACATTAGCTGCAATTCACCATATAATTATCAGCCATAGTTCCCCTTATAGTTTCTAAGAAGCATCTACTCCATAAAAGTTACGTATCCTATAATTTCTATAATTTCTATAATTCTATAATTGCCAAACCCAGCCCTCTGTATATTTGGCAGTCATAGACAAACTATTTACAGAAAAATGGGACATTATTTACTCAAAAACGCATGCAAGCCCATAGTGAAATCTAAATAGCTGGTCTATAGACTGAACCCAGTAGGAGGCAACACAAGCCCCTGTGCTACTTGGGAAAGATATAACATGTGCAGATAACTAATGAGCAGAAGCTCACATACCCC
Organism: Phyllomedusa bahiana; assembly: GCA_025379985.1. NCBI lineage: Eukaryota > Metazoa > Chordata > Amphibia > Anura > Hylidae > Phyllomedusa > Phyllomedusa bahiana. Next base: position 34,285 of record JAODAL010030098.1, on the reverse strand, counting down.
TACACTATGGGAACAACTGAATGATAAAAAATTGCACCTTAAAAGGTACCAGTGGCACTAGTATGCAAAAAAAGCCACAATATCATACAAGGGGAGACTGCACAAATGCAAAAATACTGATAAGACAACAACTCACATGCCTTCTATGTATGACAGGGTGGTTACTGGTTTTATTCTTGCATGTAGATAGGGCGAAACAAAGGGTGCCATTTATACAGATACATGTGGTACACCATACTGGCTTTCAACCTACATCTCTACTATTCAATGGGGCAGGCTGCCCAGCACATTTCGGATGTCCAACACAAAATGCAATGTGCATTCCTGAGTATGATGTGAAAATATATTTTTCCTAAAGTTATATTTAAATGTGGCAGATTTGTTCCAAAGATTTCTGTGAATGTCTCATTAATCTGATCAGGCTTGTAAAAATCCAGGCATATAATGCAGAAACAACTCCATTCATAAGTATTGGTCTGATTTTCGGTACTAACCGATCATGTGTCGGAAATACTGCAATGTTATTTTATTGCATAGGATTAAATGGTTATTCCATTCAAACACATTCTGTCACGGGCAGCGGTAGTGGATCCACTGGACAACCGCAAGCGATGGCGTAAGCCACACCAGGGATCGGAATCTAAGTAGGTCCCGGTTTTCACCAGAGCCCGCCGCAAAGCGGGATGGACTTGCTGCGGCGGGATTCTACCAGGTCGCTTCCACTGACATGAATTACTTGTGATGGCAGCCACGGGTGAGCGTGGTACAGAATTGTGAGGCGTAGACATAGTCGGGGACAGGCGGAAAGGTCAGGACAGGCGGCAGAGGTTTGTGGTCGAGGGATGGAAGCAAGACGGTACGGTAAACAGGAATCACGGCAAGACAAACAACGCTTTCTCAATAGGCTAATAGGGCACTAAAGATCCGGCAACCATGTCAGGAAGGGGCAGGCTTAAATAGGGGCAGCAACCGGCAATACCCAATTACCGGTGCGCTGGCCCTTTAAATGTAACAGAGCCGGCGCGCACGCGCCCTAGGAGGCGGGGACGTGGGTGCCGGGAGACATGAGCTTCGGAAGGAGTGCGGCTGGGTAAGTAAGTAGGGACCTGGCTGGCTGAGCGAGGGCGCCCGCAGTTCAACATGCAGGTCACAGCGCCGCTCACCGGAGGGGCATGGGTGCGACTGCGACCCGGGATGAGGGTCGCAGGTGCACCTGTGACACATTCCTTATGGGTGACATGTATGTACGGGGCTGCACCAGTATTCTAGTGTCCTTTCAGCCAAAAAACTGTCGCAGTTTTGTTCTGTAGATGTATGAGCAGGTACACTCTAAAAGTAGGCATATTTTACAGTGCCTGCTGCACTTTGTGATGCACCCAAGATGTGGGGGCATTCTTGAGGTGTCACAACCGTATGATTCTACACATTTTTGACTGGAAGATGGCAAAACTAGTCACATTACTGCTGGAACAGCCAAGTTAAAACTGATCTCCCTGAGTCTGAACTGTCGTAGTGGAACTAGAATGCGCCAAATCTATAACCCACGGTAGAACAGGTTCATACATTCTGGCACATTCTACACTGCTTTAAAGCTATTTAGAGCTGGCCTCTATGTGCTTAGATCACACGTCACCCTAAATGTCCAATAGGTGCATGTCCCATGTCTGGGACCCACCCCTGTCCACAAATGTTTCACATTCTCAACACCTCCTCATTCAGAAATCTTAAATCATAAGCAATGAAAAAGTATATTAGGGCTCACACACACGTTTAGGGTTTACCAATACTCCAAACGTTAACCGCCAGAATGCACCCTCTTCATCTCCAAGTACAAGGAGTTAGTAAGAAGTGTGGAGTTTGGTTAAGATTTTCTTAAACACAAATTGGGCAAAAACTAAAAAGGGCGGAAAAGAGCACTAGGCAGCAAAAGCATGTTGGTTAAGAGGATTGTAAACAGTATGCAGTAGTAACAGCACCCTCTCTTTGTACTAGGAACTGGTACATTGACCAAGAAGCCAAAATTATATTGTCAGGGCTAGGCTGTGCTCAGGCTGCAGGGATCAACAGGCTGCAGCAGCTGATCAGCGACCCCACCCTGATACACTTGCTGCTGACAGCTCTGTGAGTGACAGACGCCCAGCCACTCTTGACAGGGGCGTGTTGCACCAGCCAATGGGAGGACCCGGAGGCTGCTCCAATCAGCTACAGGGGCGATATCCAGGAATCCCATATAAACTCCTTGACGGCTGAGTGTAGCGCCTGTGATATTCCTGGCTACCTTGTTACTTGTTCTTGTGTTTGCTTATCTGTATACCTGACCTCGGCGTTTCTGGACCCGGCTTGTCTCTGATTTTTTTACCTTTCCCCTTCGTTTTTGACCCCGGTTTTTTTCGTTTACCCTTTTGGGGATTTGTGGTTTGGGTTCCTATTTCATATTGACCCACTTCCACAACACCTGAAAGCCGCAAATTTGGAGAGCAGGGCTGTAGCCCCTTGCCCTTGCCCCTAGGGGCACGTAGCAGGAGGGAAGTGGGCTGGGTTCCGTTTGGGGTCAAAGTCCTCCCTTGGGGCATTTTCAAGGCCGAAAAACCGTTATGTCTACCCTTATTATGGACCCCCTGACAGCTCTGGGAGAGCAGTTTAGGGGCTAACCAGTATCCAGGATTTTGGGGAGGGGTAGAAAAACAGGGGGCTTTCCCCCAAATCAGAGGGTCCCCGCATTAGCCCTTCCCCCCCTGTGGAACCCCTATCCGTTGCCTGACAGGTTCGCAGGTAACAGGGAAAGGCTTTGTGGCTTTAGAGAGGGTTGTCGCTTATTTTAGGCTCCCCCCACTTACCTCGGGGAATGAGGAACAAGGGTGGGGAATTGTTATGCCTTACTTCAGGGCTCTCCCCAGGAGTGGGCTTTTTCTTTAAAGCCTGACCCCCTGACTGTCTTCTGTGGCAGGTTCTTTGCCATTTAGGGGTAATTTTAATGACCCTGATAGGGAAGTTTTGGGCCCGAGGCTCGCTGACCCCCTTGAGGCAGGGTAAAAGATGGGGAGGAGTTTTGCTCTGAATTTCAGGGCTGGGTTGAACGCCCCGTTCAGATGCATTTTTTAGATTGGGTTAGTGCCCCATGTGAAGGTTTTTTTTGGGGGGTTTACCCAAACCTGTACTTTGATGAGGCTATGGCATTGCCGTTCGTCGGGACAGGTTTTAGGGAGAGCGGAGGAAAAGGTTCCCGGGTGGTCCCCACCTGGTCATCCCTAAACCATTTTTTCCCGTTTTAAAATCGGGAAGACCCCATGAAAGGGGGGGCTTTTTTGTCACTGGGTAACGCAGTGGGGACTACTCGTCGCCCCCCGGGGTTTGCTTTACTGTGGCGAGATGGAATGGATTGGGAATGCTCCAAACGGAAACCAGGTCTGAAAAAAAGCCTGGTGGTCGCAGGAAACAATGGCGAGCAGTATTTCTATTGTATTAAAAAAATGCTTTTCTACCCCGAAGATTTGTGCAGTCTGGTTTTTGGGAGTGGTTTGTGGATTCTGGATTGCTTTAATTTTGGATGCGTCTTTGCCAAAACGTCTGGGCCTACCCTTTGGGACCGCTATTTGACTCGTGGGGCTGGGCTTATTTACTCACTCCACTGTGGGGACAATCCCAATTTGTACCCGGCTGGGATGGTGGTCGGATCCATAATATTTAAAAGTGTATTCTATTAGTCATTGAGGGGCTGCCTGCTGAAGTGGTGATGGGGGCTGCCCTGGCTTCAGAAACATAACCCAGTGTTTGACTGGAATTCAGAGGAATTAGTCAGGTGGGGACAACGGTGTGTTGACAGATGTCTCCTTACCATGCTGGGCAATACTGATGTGCGGGCTGATGCGCTATCTGGAAGCGGCTGTGCCAGCGTTGAGGCCTAGCAGCATCTTGTGAAGTCGACGCTCGGGCTAAGGTTCCCAGAACTCGTCCTCCTGGTGAACTATGCCCTCCACCTGTACCTGAACATCTATATGTGGTTTAGGAGGTGGTTAAACCGGTGGCTTATCGGCTGAAATTACCCTCTTCTCTCCGTATACTTAATGTGTCCCATCGTGCACTTCGTAAGAGGTATATTCAGCATTTGACTCCTCCCTCTAGTCCTCATTCTACAGATTGAATAGAGGGTGAGTTAGAAAATTAAGTCGCACGTATTTTAGATTCACGTAAGGCCCAAAGGTCACTGCAGTACTTGGTCCATTGGAAGGGTTATGGTTCTGAGGAGAGATCATGGATCCCGGCAAAATCCATCCATGCTGATCGCCTGCTGAGGGAATTCCATGAGGCTCATCCAGATAAACCCAGACCAGGGAAGGGTCCGGTGGCACCACATGAGGTCAGACAGTGGCACAATGACATTCTGGAGGTGGCAAAAACAGCAGTAGGCCACAGAGTGGCACAATGACACAGTGTGGAGGGCACAGCAGCAGCCACAGCAGCAGCATGAGGTCAGGCAGTGGCACAATGACATTCTGGAGGTGGCAAAAACAGGAGTAGGCTACAGAGTGGCACAATGACACAGTGTGGAGGTGACGGCAGGAGCAACAGCATGAGGTCAGAGAGTGGCACAATGACACAGTGTGTAGGTCACGGCAGGAGCAACAGCAGCAGCATGAGGTCAGACAGTGGCACAATGACATTCTGGAGGTGGCAAAAACAGGAGTAGGCCACAGAGTGGCAGAATGACACAGTGTGGAGGGCATGGCAGCAGCCACAGCAGCATGAGGACAGACAGTGGCACAATGACATTCTGGAGGTGGCAAAACAGTAGTAGGCCACAGAGTGGCACAATGACAGAGAATGGAGGTGACGGCAGCAACAGCATGAGGTCAGAGAGCGGCACAATGACACAGTGTGGAGGGCACGGCAACAGCCACAGCAGCAGCATGAGGTCAGACAGTGGCAAAAACAGGAGTAGGCCACAGAGTGGCACAATGACACAGTGTGGAGGTGACGGCAGGAGCAAAGGCATGAGGTCAGAGAGTGGCACAATGACACAGTGTGTAGGAAATGGCAGGAGCAACAGCAGCAACATGAGGTCAGACAGCGGCACAATGATATTCTGGATGTGGCAAAAACACGAGTAGGCTACAGAGTGTCACAATGACACAGTGTGGAGGGCACGGAAGCAGCCACAGCAGCAGCATGAGGTCAGACAGTGGCACAAGGACATTCTGGAGGTGGCAAAAAAAGAGTAGGCCACAGAGTGCACAATAACAGAGAGTGGAGGTGACGGCAGCAGCAGAATGAGGTCAGAGAGTGGCACAATGACACAGTGTGGAGGGCACGGCAACAACCACAGCAACAGCATGAGGTCAGACAGTGGCACAATGACAGAGTGTGTAGGTCACGGCAGCAGCCACAGCAGCATGAGGTCAGGAAGTGGCACAATGACATTCTGGAGGTGGTAAAACAAGAGTAGGCCACAGAGTGGCACAATGACAGAGAGTGGAGGTCACGGCAGCAGTCAAAGCAGCAGCATGAGGTCAGACAGTGGCACAATGACATTCTCGAGGTGGCAAAAACAGGAGTAGGCCACAGAGTGGCACAATGACACAGTGTGGAGGGCACGGGAGGAGCAACAGCATGAGGTCAGAGAGTGGCACAATGACACAGTGTGTAGGTCACGGCAGGAGCAAACGCAGCATGAGGTCAGACAGTGGCACAATGACATTCTGGAGGTGGCAAAAACAGGAGTAGGCCACAGAGTGGCACAATGACACAGTGTGGAGGGCACGGCAGGAGCTACAGCAGCAGCATGAGGTCAGGCAGTGGCACAATGACATTCTGGAGGTGGCAAAACAGTAGTAGGCCACAGAGTGGGACAATGACAGAGTGTGGAGGTGACGGCAGGAGCAACAGCATGAGGTCAGAGAGTGGCACAATGACAGGGTGTGGAGGTGACTGCAGCACCAACAACAGCAGCAGCATGAGGTCAGAGAATGGCACAATGACACAGTGGGGATGTCATGGCACCAGCAGCAGCAGCATGAGGTTATAGAGTGGCACAATGACAGAGTGTGGAGGTGGGTGGCAATACCAGTCCCTGGTAAAGATGGTGGTAGGCAGATGGAGAAACTGTCAGCAGATGTGTGGCATCAGGCGGGTGGCGGCATCAGAATAGTGGCTGAGGCAGGTAGTTTGAACCCAGACTCATTTCTCCCAGTTTGGGTGAGGCGTCATGGCTGATGTAGTCTGATGCCTAAGGCAATGGTGTGTGGAAATCCTGGCCAATCCACGCCTGATTCATCTTGACAAAGGTTAGTCGTTACACATTTCCCGTGGGCAAGCGGGTTCTCCTTGAGGTAACGATGGCCCCCGCCACACTGAACACCAGCTCTGATGCCACACTACTGGCCGGGCAGGACAGCTTCTCCACTGCAAACTCGCCAAGTTGCGGCCACACATCCAGTTTGGCTGCCCAGTAGTCCTGCGGATCTTCTAACTGGGGTGGCAGAGTACTGTCCAAGTAGGCCACCACCTGTTGGTTCAGGGACTGCTCCAGGTCCTGCTGCTGGCGAGTGCCCTCCTCACTAGGCCGATGAAGGAAGCTCCTCATCAGTGACTCCAGACTTAGGTTGCTGCTGATGGAACTGGTACTGCTCCTACCCCCACCTCACCTTCCACCAGCAGCCGCGGCAGTAGAACGTGAGCGCTGAAGAACCCCCCGGTCAGACCTGTCAGAGGAGCGACGATGCCGCACATAGGCAGCGGCCAACTGACTACGGAGTATTTCCCTATAGTATTTGAGTTTGTCCTCCCTCTCAGCAGCTGGGAAAAAGGCTCCCATTTTGGACCGGTAGCGAGGGTCCAATAAGGTGGAGAGCCAGAAGTCATCCCTCTGCCGGATGGTGACTATTTTGCTGTCACTAGCCAGGCAAATAAGCATGCTGCGGGCCATCTACACAAGTGACTCCGTGGGGCTCCCTGCCTCCATCTCCACGGTTCTTCCGGGTCATCTGCCTTGTCTTCCTCATCTCCATCTACCTCCTCTAGCTGCTCCTGCTCCTCCTCTCTTGTCACCTGGGTAGAAAATCCACTCATTTCACCAGACAATGCTTCTGCTCCAATATCCTCCTCCTCCTCCTCCTCCAGTTCAGTCCCCACCGGACTCATGTGGCCGCGAGATGTAGTCGCCACATCTCCAGTCCTCTGCCCAGACAGATTTTTACAGCATCTGTTCCAGGACATGAAGCAGTGGAATGACGTTATTCATCCCGTAGTCCTGGCGACTGACAAATAATGTCACCTCCTCGAATAGCCTCAGCAAACGACAGGTGTCACGCATGAGCTGCCACTGGCTGACATCAAAGATCCACAGGGGAGTACTCCTGTCCGCCTGGATCATCAAAAAATCGTTAATGGCCTTTCTCTGTTCATATAGTCGATCCAACATGTGCAGGCTGGAAGTCCAATGGGTGGAAACATCGCATATCTGAGTGTGTTGGGGGAGGCTGTTCTGCCACTGCAACTCGAGGAGGGTGTTCCTGGCTTTGTAGGAATGGATGAAGTGCATGCACAGTTTCCTGGCCATTTTCAGAATCTTCTGAAGATCGGTGGAAGACTTCAGGAACCTTTTCACAACCAGATTGAACACTTGCGCCATGCAGGGCGCATGGACCATCCCTCCTCTGTGCAGCGTGAACACCATGTTCCTCCCATTGTGCGTCACCATGGTTCCGATTTGCAGTTGGTGAGGAGAAAGCCACACATCGATTTCTTGCTGCATGACGCGGAGCAGTTCCTCCCCTGTGTGACTTCGTTCGCCGAGGCAAGCCAGGTGTAGAACTGCATGACACCGCTGTGCCCTACACATGTGGTATGATGGAGCAGTACTTTTGGAGGCTGAGAGGGTGGTGGAGGTGGAGGAGGAGGCGTACATTGGCGCAGGAGCTGCAGTTTGACAAGGTGGAGGAGAAAGCGGTGTCTCCTGTCCAAGTTGTTGGTGTGCCTGGGCAGGAAGCACATTCACCCAGTGGGCCGTAAAGGACATGTACTGGCCCTGACCGTAGTTACAGCTCCAGACGTCCGCGCTGCTGTGCACCTTGGAACAAACCGACAAGCTCAAGGACTGGCTCACCTTCTGTTCTACATATTTATGAAGTGCTGGTACTGCATTTTTGGAAAATAAATTACGGCTCGGCACAAGCCCTTAGTTCTCTGAACACTGCAGAGTCCCCCATTTGGAAAGGGAGGGACTGCAGTATCAACAGCTTGGACAGGAGCACGTTCAGCTTCTGCACCTTAGGATGGTTGGACGCATACTGTTGTCTCTTTGCAATCGCCTCGCTGAACGACTGCTGGCACCATGAGTAGTGAAGAGCAGGAGCATCTGGACCGGGAGATGATGGCAAAGAGAAACAGCTCCCTTCTACAGAGGTGGTGGAGCCTTGACTGGCTGCAATGGCATATGTGCCACTGGGCGCTGCTGCTGCTGCTGTTGCTGCGGAGGCAGGATGGACCACCACATCTGAGCCACGTTTCTCCCAGGCCACCGGATGGTGATGCTGCATGTGTTGACGCAGGGCCGTGGTGCCAACGTTAGCTCCCTGGCCATGCTTCACTTTCTGCCCACAGATTCTACATATACCCATATTCGGCTCCTCCGGTGTCTTAGCAAAGAACTGCCACACCGCCAAGTATCGGATTTTACCGCCACTGAGTGACTACTGCTGCCACTGCCTCGCTGAGCCCCTGTGCCGCTACTTTCTTGGACCTGCGAAGCGGGTTTTCTACCCCGTGGTCGCTTGGCTCCCGATCTCACACTGCTGCTACCCTGCTGACTCACGGCCACACAACCCACTTGCTGGCTGCGCCGCTGCCTGACACGCAAGCTGATGCCCTCTTCTCCTGACGATAATGAAGCCGTTGCTTCACCCTGCTCCCAAGTGCGGTCGGCTACATCATCATCGATTTGTTTGTTTTTACTGCCAAAATTTTTTCTTTGGCAGTGAAAAAGAACGTTTCTTTTACTAAGTACAACTGCAGAAAAATACTTAGTTAACCCTTGGATGTAAATTGCGCAAAAGAAATATGCTGCCAACAATTAACAGCTTTGTAGCGTGTTAAAACGGCGTGTATTTTACGGAACACAACAACATAAAAACTTGTAATTAACCTTCGGATATGAATTATGCTACAGCCAAAATTTATTTTTTGGTGGTGAAAATGAACATTTCTTTTAGTGACCACAACAGCAGAACAACGCTTAATTAACCCCTGGATCTAAATTGCGCAAAGTAAATGAGCAACCAAAAATTAAGTGGTATTTGTATTGTAAAAACGCTGTTTCTTTAACTGAATACAACATGAACAGGCTTAGATAACCCTTGGATATTCAATGTGCTCAAGAACTGAGCAGATACAATTAAAATGCATATGCAGCTGCATTGGATGCACACTGGACTTCAGTTTCAATACCCCACAAAATCTGAATTAGAACGTAAGAGAAGCAGCCTCTGAGACAAACTGTGACACCCCCCAAGAATCGCTGTATAAAAGTGAGTTCTTTAGTAGGAGATATCATAAGCAGCAACGGCGGTAGCAGGAGCAGCTTCCCTACACAGTACAGAGAGAGGAGTGTGAGGATCGAACATGGCGCCCAGACTTATATAGTGAGGTGACATCACAGAATCCCGCCGGTCTCTGATTGGCTTCATCTCTGCACATGTCATGTAGGCTACGCCTTTCTTCCTCCCAGACTTCTTTGCCCCATGTAACGCCATGTGCTCGCAGCCATTATATCAATCAAAAATACGCTTCGTTCCCGCGAATCACCTCAAACTTCGACTTCGTTCAGAATCGAAGTTTTCCTGAAATTCTAAACGAATTCCACTTCGTTAGAATCGATTCACCCATCTCTAGCTGTGCTCAGTATGACTGTTTCATGTAAGCCACTAGGAAGTGGTGAATAGCTCTCTTTCACCACCCAATCAGTCCCCTGCAACTAGATTACGGGGTGTCACTTTGCTGCCATGACAGCTAGGGACCTAGTGAAGGCCCCCAGGTCTGCCTGTACTCTTATTACACCTTTTAATAATACAAGCAATCAAGTGAATGCATGTTAAGTATCCCTAGAGTAAATAAAAATTACAGGAAACAAAATAAATAATGTTGAAAAATATAAATACATAAAACATTGAAAATTAAAAAAAAAACTTTTCCCAATTATCATATAGAAAAGATTAAACAAAAAAAAAATCATCATATTTTCTACTACTGCGACCTTAAAGGGGTTGCCTCGCTACAATGATTGGATTTTAATTAAAAGATATTTAAAAAACAAGCAGCTTTGCAATATATGTTCATTACAAATGTCCTACTGAGTTTGAGTTAGCCCTGTTAGTAGTAGTACATCAGCTTCTAAAATCTCATAGCAGCTGACCTGTTGATCCTTATCTCACTGGCTGTCAGGTCTGTATGACTCATCAGCCTCTGAATATAGGTCAGAGCAGAGAGCCCCTCCCACACAGAATGCTTCTGTAGTGGAGGGAGGGAGAAGGCTCTGGCTTCTGTGTCTGTGCTGCCTAGATTAACCCTGTGTGTGCCTGCTTCCTCCTGCTCTCTACACAGATTGAGAAGAGCAGAGATGATGCTGATCAATAGATGTGACAGCAGTGACCCTGTGTGTTACTATAATCATGATGTGTCTGTGGAACTGTGACTATACTAATACTATACAGATCAGGGGGCATGTATATGCTTCATGCTCTGCTGTACTAGTGACACATCCTGAGTATAGTAACACTTCACAGCTGCCCTGTGTCTGCTCTGACAGGGTCTGTTTGTTGCTGGAGATGTGCAGATTTGTATTCTAAGCAGGGGGTATAGGAACACTTACATCCCCCTGCTCTGCTATTAGCATACCCAGCTTTACAGACCTCTGGCTCCACACTCATAGATCAGCCCTCTCTCTATGTCTCCGTGGAGCTAACAATACAGCTGATCCAGGAGCCTGCAACAGACCTAGGCAGGCACACACAGGATTAACTCTGGCAGCAAACCCCCTCCCCCCCCCCCCCCTGCTGTATAGAAGTTACAGAGGAGAGCTTTCATTGGGCTGAGGGGGGGGAGGAAAAGGGAGGCGAAGAGGCAGCAAAGAAGCACGCCCCTCAATTCAACTGCCAGGCACAGAGATAGGCTGAAAGCTTGTAATGAGACAACTCCTTTAAGGGTATTTTCACATGGTGTATTGCAGTGCGCACAGGTGCGCACCCCAATACGCTTCCTGTTAGCGCAGTTGAGCTTTCCACCTCCTATAAACCTCTATTTCTCGGCTCATAAGCACCTGAAAGAAGTAACAGGTCAGAACAACGACTATAATTTTACACAGCACTCAACTTGCAAAGCATGACCGGCAAATATATATAATTTCATTTATCCTAGTGCATAAAAGCCACAATGCCAGAATTATGTTTTTTGGTCATCTGGTCTCACAAAAAAATGAAAGAAAAAGTTGCGGTGAGACAAGTATGAACAGGGCTGTAACAGTTTACTGCAGTGCTTTGAGCCACAAAAACCTGTCATAGCAATGTTCTATAGATGTGTGAACAGTTGTACACAAAACTAGGCACATCATGCGCCAACCATGATGCTTTTTGAATGCGCCAAAGATATGTGCCAGAGATATGCTATGCTATGCTATGCAAGGCATACCACATGCCAGATTTAGAAACCCACATAAAACAGGTCCATACATTCTGTCACATTCTTAACTCCTCTATATCGATTTAGAATTGGCGTGTCGGTGCCAAGTGTCATACATGTCGCCCGCGTTTTCTCCAAATTAGTGCCAATTAATACTTAGGGCAACATGTTCTAAATCGATATAGACAAGTGTAGAATACGACAGTATGTATGAACCTGTTGTATATAGGTTCAGAAATCTGGCATGTGTATCTTGCATAGCATAGTTTTGTGCATATCTTTGGTGTATAACATAACTTTGCCGCATTCAAAAGTGTCATGTCTGGTGTAGAATGCGGCAAGTTTTTTGACATAAAACTGTTCATACATCTATTGAGAAAATCAGGCCCAGCCCTGTTCATACATGTCACCTTGAACTTAACCCGGCAAAAAATGAGCCCTCAAAAGGTACATTTTTAAAAGTAGTAAAAAATAGCAAAAACTGTATAACTTTATATTGCCATGATGATACTGACCCACAGAATAAAGAAATTTATTTTGCATGATGAACTCTAAGAACAACCCTTCTAAAAAATTGCACAATTAAATTTCCAATTCAGTCACACGAGTAATTTGTGTTTTGATTCTGTTACAGGTGTCCCTGCGACCCTCGTGTCGGGTCGCAGGCACACCCGCAACACCGCAGCACCTCCTGCTGCGGCCGGTGCCGCGGCCCGACTCTCGGGCCGTGGACACCCCGGCACGTCTGGGGCGCACTTACCCGTCCACGCTCCTGGTCCCGTCCCGTCCGCGGCACTGCCGGGAGATTTAAAGGGACAGTGCGCCGGTGATTGGTTCTCACCGGGCACGGACCCTATTTAAGCCCTGCCTCTTCCCCAGCACCTTTGCCGAATCGATAGTGCCTTGTGCCTGGAGAGGAAGCGTTCCAAAAGTGTCTTGTCCCGTTTACTGTGTACCGTACCTTCTGCCTCCGTCCCTTGACCACGAACCATTGCCGCCTGTCCTGACCTTCTGCCTGTCCCCGACTACGAGCCTGCTTCACGATTTTGTACCACACAACACCTCGGCTGCCACCGCAAGCAAGTCACGTCAGGGGTAGCGACCTGGTAGTAATCCACCGCAGCAAGTCCATCCCGCTTTGCGGCGGGCTCTGGTGAAAACCGGACCTACTTAGATTCCGTTCCCTGGCGTGGCTTACGTCATCGCTTGTGGTGGTCCAGAGGATCCACTACCACATCCGTAACAGATTCCCTAAAACGTTATATTGTGCATTAATTGTACTATTAAAAAGTACACAGTGTACACAGGAACACAGTGTGAAAATGTGCTCATCCATATGTTTCCTATCTTTGTCCACATATCAACAGTGACTTACAGCCTTTTTATTCTTTCCTGTGGTTAAAAAGTGCTCATAAATTGAGAATTTCTAAAAAAAAAATATTTGTTTTCTCCATGTAGCTGCAAGCAATATGCAAGGGTTCATATCTTAATTTCTGTTATAGAAGGGACATGTTGCTAGTGCTTTAAAAACAAAAATAGAAAAGGCTAGTGGGTAACATTTATTACTATGCTTCCATGTCTAAGATTTATCTGCTAAACATCATGTACAAGTATATTGTATGCCACATTCACTTCTGGATTTGTTTTTCAACATTTGAAAACAGTTTCTGGAGGAAAAAAAGAAGAAGAATGTGTGAGCCCTGAAACAGTATAAATGTTTTGTCATGGGATTATGCACCAATAAGAAAAGAAAAAAAGGTGGACACTATAGAGACACATCCCTAATTTTTTTTGTTTATTATTGTGCCAAAAAAAACATTGCAACCTTTATTCCATACCTATAACATCAGTTATAAACCAAAATACAAGCGTGCTATCTCCTAATAATAAAGCACATATGTGCAAAAAAACATAACATAAATCACAATAAATCACAAGATGAGCCCAAAGATCCATTATATAGGATACTAACTAGTATCAAAGCACCAATTACAAATGTAGAATACAAACTGATGTCCAATACCATCAACAAGTAACCTCACCATAGATAGCAACAGAATGAAAGAAATCACATAAAGTACTAGTAGATGCAATGTGACAATATACTGTATTAACACTCCAAATCAGGAAACTTTCCAAGCATGGGAACAATGTAAAGTGTACAATGTAAAAAAAATATATCCTGTAGGAAATAACTAAAAATAAGAAAAAAATGATCAAAATTCCATGTTCAGAGCATTAAAAATCCCCACACATATTGCTAGTGTCTTTGGATGATACCAGCTTTATCAGCAGTGACTAATGCCAGCTTCTTTAAGGTGTCTCTAACACCAGCTTCCACAGGGTTGACTTTAATACCAGCTTCCTCTTGGGTGACTCTAGTACCAGTTTCATTAAGGGTGACTCTAATACTTGCTTTATCTGGGGTGAATTTAATACCAGTTTCCTTAAGGGTGACTCTAATACCAGGTCACATATGTTTGTTTTGGTCTGTCTGTTATGAGAAGATTGTACATATTCACAGTAAAATACCATTAGTGGTACACATACACAGTTTATACATGTGGAATAATTATAGAAGTATAGCCATTTTGACACTGTATCTTTCCACTAGTTATCTTTTATAGTGAAATATTTATAAAATTTGCAGAAAGCAAATCTATTATCTGATTGCTTCAAGCTGCCATCTGACCATCATGAATGTCATCTCTAGCCCAGAAGTTTTATACCTGAATTAATGACAAGCTTTAACCCTTAGAGCTCTGTAGCTTTGTGCACTACAGATTATAAACCTCCTGCACTCATGTCACTGTAACAGGAAGAGCTAGGAATAGCAAAGCTAATATGTCAATCACTGCTGTAAAACCACCCACAGCCTGACCAAGTAGTTTGAGTCTAAATCTGACTATGGCTGTATTAAACAGCATGCTGAGAAAATCCTTTAAGTCATGGACTGCTGTGTAATGTAATGTGTTGGTACACCTGTCAGTTCATTCTTTCCTTTAAGGGGGTTTCTCACTACAGGTTTTGCATTCATCTGAGCTTTTTCACTAGCTTAGATTTTCTAATCCAGGAGTGGGTATCTCCACCCAGTAAGCATGTCTTTCCTCACTGAAGCGTCACACCCCCTCACTGTCCCTGCTCCTCCTCAGTCCTCTTCAGTCTGTGTGAGTAGTGGGACGGAGTGGATGTCACAGCTCTGAAGACCTACTGCAGTGGTCAGTTCTCATGCCTGGAGAGCTGTGTATGTTGCCTCCCTTCCAGGCTCCACAAGCAATTCTTGTAACCACAACACCTGCATTGGTGTAAACAGTTATAAAAAAGGCGATATTTGATTAAACAAATGTAAGAAATGAAAACTGCACAACCACCTGCCTGAAAAAAAGAGGGGGAGCAGTGTGTATAAGGGTGGGTTATATGGGTGGGGGAAGCGAATCTGGCAGATTAGGTGTCTCAGTAATTGCCCAGATTCTTCACATCAGAGCAGAGGCACAGTCAGAATGTTTTACACAGCTCATGGAGGAATGAGCACAGAGAGCACAGGACAGTCAATCACAGCACAGGGGGCGTGCCATGACCCCAGACTGCAAAATTAGCTTTGGACACTCACAGATTAGCTAATAGCTGCTATACTAAATGATTTAGGTATTACAACTCAATTGCAAAATTGTTTATTTTTACTGTCCCATCATTACAGATATGATGCTTATAGCAAGAAAACCCCTTTAACGATACTAAGGTTTTGAGACAGAAAAGTAGCCCCAAGCCTCATTGCTTTATCCACCACACATTGTAGTCGTGATAAGATTTTGATGTTAGTGTGCAGTTTATCCCCAAAACATAGCATTGTGCATTTGTGCTACACAAATTCTTCTTCTGTGTATTCTTTCCTTAGAACGTTTTCACAAAAGCCTTGTAGGACATGCAGTTGGTCTTGGACAAACTAGAGATGGGCTAGTTGGACAGAAGTGGCTTCTTTCATAATATTCTTCTGTGACCACCATTCATTGCAATGTTTCACATAGATTTTGTAATTTGTAGAGTCTATCATAGGTTTCTACTGTTTCTCTTGAGTTCTTTCTCTCCTCTTTCAGCATTCCTGATTTTGTTTGTGAGGACGAATTATATTCAGGTCTTTGGCTCCATACATATCTCTTACATGTCTTCTGGGGTCTTCTAAAAGGTGTTTGCATCAAGCCATAGCTTGAAAAATAAAGGTCTCAGTTGAAAGGCTTTTTGTGCCTTTATTTATTGGACAAAGCATCCATGAAACTTACATTTCTATTTTTTTTCTTAATTGAAGCACTGTTTGCCAATTACTTTCTTTTTCTCTCTTCATTGTGAACATTTACTCACTGACCTCAATAAATTAAATAAAAGTAGAAGTGGGTGTTTGTTATTAGTTTAGTTAGATTGTGTTTGTCAATAATTCTGTTTAGGATAGCAATCAGACCACACTTCATTATTAATCAATGAAAATTCAATGTTATGTTATCTAGTATGAAAATAATAATCAGTACATTCAGAATATATTCACTATGTTATTTACTAAAATTTACAATTTTAAAATTTCAGCATGTACCACAAATTAATGCATATTTTATCAAGTAGTCAGGAATACAATATATTTTGATCTCTATCACCCTTCTATATGCCTTCTTTAACATTTTTAATACCACCTTGTTTTTTTAAATAATATGTTAAAACTAACACTATATCAATCTATCACTTTCAGTTATTACTGAGATTCATCTTTTTTAAGTCCTATCTTATACCCGATATCATCCTTGTAGTTCTATTTGCAGAGATTCCCAGCACTCTCTTGCTACCAATACTACAGTACATCACAAGCAAGTCTAATTAGGAACACTACCTCAGTTGATATCAATCAAAATTAGATTTGTGGGGAACAGAGATTTCCAAATTACAGAACTTTTGGTAACTACAAGTTCTATATTTAGAAAACAGATGAAACTTTCTGGTTTTTTTTTGTGATTTTGTGGTTTAAAAATTATTTAATCTTCCTAAATCCATTGTTTTTCTAACGTCATAGATTATCCAGAATCTTAGCACACATGATATACAACTACTCAACTGCTATCATTCTGCTGATCGTTCACATAATGAAATATTTTCCAAATACAAGAAACCGTTTCTACATTTCAGTAATATTAAATGGCATTTAATATCAATTTAACAAAACAGTAACTATTGAGTATTATAAACATGAAAGAAGAATTCACCTCCAGGTAATCATGTGGCTCAACAGTGAGTACTCTTTCTTACCCATATTAAAAAGAAGTTCTGAAATATCTTTGTAAAAGTAACACAGCTTTCCTGTTTATTTTTCCAAAAAAGGCAAACACCATTTTTTTTAAGAAAACGAAAAAAAAAAAAAAAAAAAAAATAATAAAATATATATATAATATATATATATAATATATATATATAAATATATATATATATATATATATATATATAAAATAACGTGTTTCATGTTTGTGCAACATTTCATCTGGTTCCTGTTTGTTATACTGAAATGACTGGCTTGAAAAACAACCAGCCATTGATGACAGATAACCGTCAATGGCTGGTCAAGGTGAACCCTATATATCCATTGGAAATCTGGCCAAAATGCTAAGGAGAGTTGTGCCTCCATTATAGCTCTAAAGGGTGAGTACAATACCCCCTCTTAATAAAGACACCTAACCACCTGAGATATTTCACAAGGAAGTGCTTGTCTATCTGTTTTCTTTTCATCTACCTATATACTATTGAAGATTATAAAGAGATAGAACTGCAGTGTGGAGATCAAACTTAGATGGACAATGGCTACTGTTTTCTAACTGTAACAATGGTCCATCAAGCTACAATGGCCCCAGAATACAATATTTTCCCCATAAAATGATCTTTCCTGGGACATTGCAATTTGAAAAAGCAAGACACCAACTTCCAAATCGAGTATTGCTCACGTAGTTGTTAGTGGAATAAAAAAATTCTTCTTTATTAAATTATTCTTAACAAATTGCTCTCTTTTTTATATATCACATCAACATAGCCACATCATAGCATAAATAGACTCAGATGCTATTTTCTTAAGTACATGCCCATCTGATCACATGATCCCAAAACAACCAATTTGAATATCGATAACAATAGCCTTTTCAAAGGCAGGTAACTTTTACCATCATTCATGTGAATGGACAAGTGTAATAAGACATGACTAAAAACAACAGGTTAAAAACACATAACCAATAATGTGGTACTACGAATTATTGTATTCTTAATATACATACGATATGTCCCGTTTCACATTAAATCTGTGTGGCACCCTTGTGTTTAAGTCAAATATCCTACATGATTCTCGGCTTATTAATTTATGTTCAAGATTTCCTCCTGTAATAGATTTATACCTGTAAATTGAATGAACTCAGATCACCCACATGTAAAGTTTGAAAGTGGCTAGAAACTGCAGAAGGTCTGAGGCAATCACTGTGTATGGAATCAGAAAGATGTCTTCCGATTTTCAGTAAGCCTGTAGTACAGCCCACATATAGGAGATTACACTCTGTACATCCTATAAGATATTTTGCATTACAATTATTGTTATGGGGAATATGGTAAATCTGAATGGAATGTGGATAAAGGTTTTCGAACTGACAGCATATTTGCACGCCATGCATTGTTTATATCCACACCTAAAAAGCCTTTCGTGTATAGCCAAGATCGTTCTGTTGTAGATAAAGATTTAGGTAAGCTGGGTGACAAAATAGAGTCCAACGTCGGAACTCTTCTGGGGACAAACCTTACATTACTAGAAAGTAAGTCACTAAGTTCATCGGTCACATACAGACAAGGTAAATGTTTTTTTAATTATAGATGTTACCTTATTAAATTGTGAAATGCAAACCGTTGAAAATGTAATAGAGGGATATTTACTGTCACTTGTGTTAGGTTTAGATTTTTCCAAAAGATCTAAACGATTAACCCTTTTAGTTTTTGTTCGTGTTGACCTGATGTATTTATAAGGGTATTGTCTAGCAGATAGTCTCTGGCACGCCTCTTTTTCATATTAAGGATATTCTTTATTTGATGTACAAGTACATCTCAATATTACGGAATATTTGACACAATATATCGGGGGTGGCAAAATGGTGCTAAAATAATAGAATTTTTAGCTGTGATTTTATGATATGGTAGAACCTATACTCCATCCTCCCCTCCTTTCAAAGTTGCATCCAAAAACTTAATACTATGTTGTTCAAATTGAAAAGTAAATGTAGGGTTCATGGAATTATGATTAATGCAATTTATGAAAGAAACCGCCTCCGGTTTATTCTCCCTCCCCCCATTTCCACATCAGCACATCATATCTTCAATACTAAACAATGTGGGGGAGGAACAGGCTACTGTCAGTAAACAGGAATCTTTCCTCCCAAATAAACCATATAAATATTGGTCTGGCATGGAGAGAACCTGGCGCCCATTGGGGCGCCCTGTAGCTGTAAAAAAAAACTTTTATTGAACATAAAAAATGATATCTCAATAAATAACTGACAGCTTCCAAAACAAAATTTTGCTTATTCATTGAAAAAAGGCTGTATTTATCCATAAAATATCTGAGTACTTGTAATGCCTGGCCATGGGGGAGGGAGGGATAAAGAGCCACCACATTGCACGATAACCAGCAATAAGTTGATCGCCATCTCATTTACTCCAATGATCTATTTAAAATATCTCAAATATAACCTAGGCATTGGATGACTATAGGTTGAAGTTGTGAGGTTCACCTAATGCCCGAGATTTTAATTGAGGGACTGAATACGTGACACTATAGTGCAAAATAAAGGGGGAAACCAGCTTATGTATTTTCGGAAGGGAGTGTAGAATAGGGATTACTGGTGAATCAACAAATAAGCATTTTATTAAAGTGGTAGAAAGAGTGCCTATACTTGAGCCCTCATCCAAAAGTTTTTTTTATTTCTACCTTAAATTTTTCTGTGAGGTCAGTTTGTAATTTCCTATAGATTTTGTGAAATTTAAAAGGGCCATATTACCAAGCCTTCCTTGTCCTCCCTGCCGGATCAATAGTGCCCTTAGTTACCTATTTGAGAAAGTATTCCTTGTGTTTCCTGATTATTCATTTGATGGAGATCCGATAACAGCCGATCTTCAGGCTTTCTAAGTCACAATTAGCTTCCCTCACCCTGTAAGAGCACACCAGCATCAGCTGGTGAAAGGAGACTGATGCTAGTGTGCTCTTACAGGGTGAGGGATGCTAATTTTGACTTTGTAATCTTCTGCTGATGCCTGTACTCCTGTTTGCCTAGAAGGTATGCTGCATCTTTTTTTCTCTCACACTTTGTCTAGAGATTTTCTGACTTCAGGATTGGTCTGAGTACACATACTAATGGCAGTATATAAGGCATTTGTCATTTTAATTTGGTACCCGCAAATTACTTGCTCTATACAATTTTTGGTTGCTCCTCTGGTTGGTCCCCTGCTTTTTCCACACCATCCCCTGATGTGATCAAAGTATGATTGAAACATGTCGGGATAGGACCAATAGGGTTACCTTAGGGTGAGAGCTAGTAGGGTCAGGCTCCTGACGGGACCACCCTTTTGGAGCGATCTTCCTGTTTTTTTCTGACAGGTTAGGGTGTAACAGTCCCTTTTCATCCAGGGCCACATAGGGATATTCTAAACTGGTCCCTCCCCTATTCATTATATAGTCTATTCTTTGGTCACTGTGTTTTAGACGCCTTGTGTGGTGTTGTATGTGTCTTATTATTTTTATATATTAAAAGTTAAGTTTTATAACCATTTATTCCTCTATCTCTGGGTATTGTTATCCCATGTACCAAAGGCCTCCACTGCCTCCTTCGCTGCTTTTCATAGAAGAGCCCATGCACATGGACAGAGCCCACCTGACCCAATAAGAATGGTCCCCTCGATGTGAGGAGAATCTGTGCTTCTACTGTGCCAGTCCTGAGCACTACCACAGAAATTGCCCATAACATTCTCAATGTTCAGAAAACACATGCACCTAGGTTACGGGGGAGAGGTGTCCCTAGATGTGAATAATTTCTCTCCACGTCTGACCATGCTGGTATAAATCTTGACGGGTTCTGGAATCTTGTTTCAAATTCTTTTCTTTTCTGGACTCTGCATCACCTGGGAATTTCATGGTGTCTAAGTATTGTCTCCCAGTGGTCCACCTAAATAAACTTCTGGTGATCTCCTCCAATAGCAGCGAATTTCTAAACGACTCCATTCAGTACCGCACAGAACCAGTGACTCTTCACGTGGGGGCAATACACAAGAAGAAGATAACATTCTATGTGTTATCCCATTTTTCCTCAGCAATTCTTCTGTGACTCTAATGGCTGCAGCGCCATGCCCCTATGCTTAACTGGAAGATGGGCAAAGTCATGCATTGGGGACAAGACTGCCAGTCTCGCTGTTTAGTGGCACCTTGCCTTATGCTCTTCATTTCACTGATGCCTTCCAAGTCTTTACCGGGTCTGTATACTCTGTATCAGGACCTTGTGGGCATCTTCTCGGAGAAGCAGGATGAGACCCTTCTACCTCATCGCTCTTATGATTGTACTATAGACCTGCTGTCCGTTTCTATTCCTCCTCAGGGCAGGGTCTACACGTTATCTGAGACTCAGGCCACATTGGACCATAAACAAGTGAACCACCAAAAGGGGTTTATCTCATGATAAGAAAGACCTTTTGATGTGCCTTTGCATTGCATATCACGGACTCAAAAAAATAACCATGAAAAATCGATATGTATTACCATTAAACATCAAGCTCTTTGACCAGCTCCATTTATAAATTGAGCATTTCGAATACCTAGTAATGCCTTTCGATCTATGCAATGCCCCACTGGTCTTTTAAGAAGTTGTAAATGAAATTTTCCATGATCTTTTGTATTCTTTTGTTGTCTTATACCTGGATGACATCCCGGTCTTCTCGCCCGACCCAGAATCCCATTGCGCAAGGTGCTTAGACATTTAAGAGACAATCGTCTTTATACCAAGCTGTAGAAGTGCATCTTCCATCAGTCCAATCTTCCCTTCCTTGGGTACACCATATCAAATCAAGGGCTACAAATTGATCCTGCCAAGTTGTCTACCCTCGTGCAGTGGCCACAACCAGTTGTGCTCCGGGCCACACAGTGCTTCCTGTGGTTTGCCAACTATTACTGCCAATTCATTTCACATTTTTCTACCGTGGTGGCACCCATTGTGGGGCTCACCAAGAAAAATGGCAACCCCAGACCATAACCACCAGTGGTGGAAGAAGTCTTCTTCCGGTTCAAGTCAGCGTTTCCCTTTACACCTACCTTTTCTATACCTGACACTTAGAAACCCTTCTTCCTTGAAGTTGATGCCTCTTCTGTGGGTGCTGCAGTGATCCACGTGATGAAAAGTTCTAAAGGCAAGACCGTCACATGCAGATTCTTCTCCAAAATTTTCTCTCCGGCTGAAAAGAATGACACTACCGGAGATTGTGAACTACTAGGCATTAAGCTGGTCCTGGAAGAGTGGCGCCTCCTCCTGGAGGGGGCTCATCATCTGGTTTATATATTTACTAGCCACAATATAATCTCTTGTACTCTCCCGGGTCTCTGGTGTTATTGGTCAAGAGGCCATTCCTCCGCACATCGTACCTCCCGAACGCCTGATCTTTGTGGCTCCCACAGACCTCCAACGTATTGCTCCAGGGAATACTTATATATGCCCGGCACTCCATAAAAGAATTTTAAAAAGGGGACATTGCTCTTGGGGTGGGCAGGCATCCTGGAATACGAAAATCTTGGAAGTCTATTTATATTGTGCTTCTACTGTTGGCCAGATCTTGTTAAAGATTTCAAAGAACTCATTGAATCCTGTACCACTTGTGCCTGCAACAAGGTACCTCACCTCAAGACAGCAGACCTGCTGCAGCCTCTGCCTATTCCCAAAAATCCATGGTCTCGCATAACAATGGACACTTGGGTGGTCTCAGATTGATTTTCAAAGATGTCGCAATTCATACCACTACCTGGATTGCCCGCTACTCCACACCTCGCCAGCTTCTGCTTAAAGAACATCTTTAGGTTGCACAGAATCCCCCAGCATATTGTCTCAGGTTCGGGGGCCTAATTTGTGTCAAAGATTAAAATTAGGCTTTTCCTCTGCCTATCATCCTCGGAATAATGGCCAAGTTGAGAGGGTCAACCAGGTCTTGAGCAGTTACTTATGTTACTTTGTCTCTGTGCTTCAAGATAACGTCCAGCTCATTGCCCTTGGTGGAGTTTTCCTTAGATTCTGATTCTGTTGGAGCCTCCCTGTTCTTTATAGACTATGGGCAACATCCCCATCCACTACTCCCTCTGTTACACCTTCTGACATCCCTGCAGTGGACAACCTGGTTCAGGACATAACATCCATCTGGAGTGACACTCATATATCCTTACACCGGATATATGAGTGTCTATGGGCAATATCCCCATCTACTACTCCCTCTGCTACACCTTCTGACATCCCTGCAGTGGACCACCTGGTTCCGGACATAACATTCATCTGGAGTGACACTCATATATCCTTACAATGGGCATCCGCACAAATGAAGGTTAAAGCAGATAAGAAAAGAAGACCTTCCCCGTCTTTCACTCCTGGTGACAAGGTCTGTTTATCTGCCTGAAGATCCCCAGCTACAAGCTGGGTCCTCGGTTCCTGGGACCTTTCATAGTGCTGAAACTAATTAATCCAGTCACCTGTAAGCTCTAGCTTCCTCCCACGATGTGTGTCCCAAACTACTTACATGTCTCCCCTCTGAAACCAGTTACTCTTAATCGGTTCTCTCAAAGAGTCATCTCCCCTTCTCCTGAAGCTGATACCACCAATGTCTTTACAGTGAAAGAAATCCTGTCCATGAACACGATTAGGGGGAGACGACATTTGACTGGATGGGGTTCGGCCGGAGAACGACATCTTGGACCATAGAGTGCTGGAAAAATTCCTACAGGCAAGAAAGAGGGTACTCTTATGGGCGCTCCCACGACCCACACACCAGTTTCGGGTGCACTCGTACCTCTGCTGTCCTTGGTGCTTCTGCAGGTGGCTCAGCGACCTGCATGTTGGTCCACGGGTGCACCCACAGTACTGTCACAAGCCATAGCTACTCAGCTCTCCTCACTCCCTGGGGCAGGTGTGTGCATCTGCTGTGTGAAATTTAAAGGTCCAGCATGCCGGTAATTGGTAATTGCCGGCCACTGGTACTATATTACCCAGTCTTCCTTGGTCCTCCCTGTCAGATCAGTAGTGCCCTTAGTTGCCTATTTGAGAAAGTGGTCCTTGTGTTTCCTGATTATTCTGTGTATCAGTTCCTCCTGCTTATTTCCCTCAATCACAAGCCTTGCCACTTGACCTTTCTGCCTGACCTCGACTGTCCCTGACTGCCTGTCCAGTTTATAGAACAGAAGTAATGGAGTTGGAAAGAGTGCAAAGACGAGCAACCAAACTTATAAGGGTAATGAAGTAACTTTGTTTTGAGGAGAGGTTAGAAGAATTTAACTTATTTAGTTTTTAGAAAAGACCGTTCCAGGGGGAGTGGGGAGCATGATTAATTAATATAAGTATATAAATGGTCCCTAAAAAAGCTATGGGGAAAAAATATTACATGTAAAGCCCCATCAAAGACAAGGGGACATTCCCTTCGGCTGGAGAAAAAAGGATTCAATCTCCAGAGGAGAAAAGTGTTCTTCACTGTGAGAACTGTAAATCTGTGGAATAGCCTGCCCGAGGAGCTGGTCACAGCAGGAACAGCTGTGAGTTTCAAGAAAGGCTTAGATTACTCCCTGAAACTTAAGAATATTAGTACATATGTAGCCATATAAAATTCTAGATCCAGTCTGATGGCAACTCTGGGATCAGAAATGAAATCTTCCTTAGAGCAGATTAGTTCTTGCTTTATGGGTTTCAAAGCATTCATTAGTAGGGAAACTAGGCTTAAACTCCTTATCTCCCCCCTTCACCCACATTTTCCCCACCTTTGGTTGAACTTGATGGACATATGTAATCTTTCAACCGTACTATGTAACTACTGTATATAACTATGTAACTTCGAGACTGCCCAACGATTTTGTACCACGTACACCTTGGCCACCACCACAGGCAAGTTGCGCCATTTGCAGTCTGAATAAACCTTTTATGGAAAATAGATTTTTTTATACAAATGTTGATTATTGTATTGTACAAGGCTTAGGTTCTACAGTTGTAGCCAAAAGAAACTGTGAAACATGTAAAGACATTTTATAAGTAGGAAACAGTCTATTTTTCAGGTCATTCAGTAATTACTGGAAAAAATCTCCAATATTTTAAAAATAATCTTACAGGGGTCTTCTCACCACACAGTTTTGCAGAGTCACAGCCAGCTTTAGAATCACACATGTTGATCAGACTGTGGCCAGGTCTAAAGCAGTGATGACACATCAGCTCTACTGTTTCTAGCTATTCCTGTTATACTGACATGAGTGCAAGAGAGTTATACTATTTTTTTTTTATTTTAGATTTATATTCTTATTAAGTGTATTGCTCAGGCTGCAAAGCTCCAAAGAGTGTTTACTTAGCGAAATGAGAAGCTTTTAGAGTCTATTACTAGAGCAAAGACTATGCAGTAGATGACTCATCATGGTTGAAGTGGGTGAGTGACAACAGCTAAGAGTAACCTTCTTTATCTCCTGACCAACCAAAAAGAAAAAAAATCACCAAAGCAATGTATTTAGAAAAAGTCTTCAATTACCTGTCCCTATTTAAAAGCTAATCACTGTAGTGAGAAGAACCATTTAAGATATAATGTTGTACAAAAAATTACAGAAGTTACTAAATATGAGTAATAAATTGTCATGCCAGAGGGTAATTCCATGTATTCAATGACCACAAAAAATACCTAAATCAAATTGTGTTAGAAACCACAAGCAACCAGAGTTTGGTAATCATAAACCGACAACATCAAATACAGCCACAAGGATTATTGGGAAGAAGGCACAATTTATGGCTAATGCTTTATTTCTTTAAACATTATTATGGATTAGACTTCTTAAAAAAGAGCGTAGCTAACAGTGTTCCGATAAATATAAACACCTATCGGACTCTCTGACAGCGGTGACCTTTAATATAGGCTTTTTATTATCATCCAATTCACTTTTGCAATTAACCAAGAAATCATATATTAACAAGCTATGCTCTGAAGCAAAAAACTAATCTCAGCTACTGAAAATAATTTGCCTTGAATAAATAAGGCTGTATAAAGCATTTATTCAAAACTAATGTTGTAGGATTTCAATTGTATTGAGCTATTGCTAGAATACATTCAGCTTTTTCTAAAGCTTGTTGTATGCTTAGAATATGCAACAAACATGAAAGTGTTCTGAGATAATGGTTGCGTTTATTAATGAGCCCTTCCTATTAGCCGAAGTCCTATTCAGAAGGTAGATTATACCCCATAGTCACTGGATTCTTTATCTTACATCTTACTTAATTACTGTTTAGTAAATTTTGAACATTAAATATTCTTGTCTGATTCAGCCATCACTAAGAACCATGACTACAATGACTTGTAAATGTGTCATTATGATGATAATCACTAGTAATGATGACTCCATGAAGTGAAAACAAATGAATTTGCTTTAATTGATTTTCCATTGCCATGAAAGGAAAGTGTGGCAGTGCTAATATGTGTTTTGTCCCTAGTACTTCAGTGGATTCTAGAGTAGCTTGATAATGTTTCTAAGCATTGTTCACTGCATTTTTTCTTGTTTTTTAAAATGTAGGAAGAAAAAC
Source organism: Phyllomedusa bahiana (assembly GCA_025379985.1). NCBI lineage: Eukaryota > Metazoa > Chordata > Amphibia > Anura > Hylidae > Phyllomedusa > Phyllomedusa bahiana. Next base: position 7,781 of record JAODAL010030098.1, on the reverse strand, counting down.
ACAAATGTTTTTTTTCTCCAGAAACTAGTTTTTTTCACCCATAAAAACCTTGTAACCACAAAATTAATCTTAAAAACCCATCAAATTGCATTAATTTTTAAAAAATACAACAAAAATGCACCTTATGAACTTAACTTAAAGCTCATGTGCAATTTTACACTTGTTATAAGGTCTGTAAGTGCATAAAAAAAGATATCAGATGTTTGACTTAAAAGGATACTCCAGAAGTTAAGACAGCTCGTTGGTCTATCGAGGCATAATAAAAAATAGAAGATAAGAATCATACTCACCTCCCAAATGCTCCCATTCAGTGCCAGCAGCCGTCCCATCCATCTCGGCTGCAGCACTGAAGTTCATTATTCATGTGACAGCTACAGCCATGCATGCACGTGACGTTGTGGTCTGTGATTGGCTGTACCTGTAACGTGAACGATGAACGTTCAGTGCGGCAGCCAAATGGGACAGCCACTGGGACTGAACAAGAGCATTTGGGAGAGTATGAATCTTCTATTTTTTATCATGCCCCGACGATGAATGAGCGTTCTTAACTCCCAGAACACCTCTTTAATGAAAATGAATGAGTTGATGTGAACTGTCAGTAACATGCAGTTAATATTGCTTTTATATTTAGATTATTTTTTAGGGATTACATTTAATTTTACAGATATAGTTAACTCTACAATCAGTAGGGATGATCTTGATAAATTGTTGTTGCAGAGGGAAGCTATGTGGATTTACCATTATAAAAACTTTAAAACTATATGGACTTAATGAGAATATTTCTTTTAACTTATTAATATATTTTCTATATCTAATGACCAATGAAATTCATCTTGATTCTGACTTTTTTCATTTCAGTGTTTTACATATTGGTACAATATCCTCTATTGGTATTATGGTTTATTGACCCTATTCAAAATTAGATACAATGGGATTTACTTTGATTACTAATATTATTTTTTCCATAACAGTTCTATTTCCTGTGTTATATAAGGGTCTTGTAGTAATATTTCTGGTCTTTATACATCAAACATTGAGTTTAAACCAAAAGTTTATATACACTATATAAAAAGACACATACGCATGTTTTTCTCACTATATGAAATCAGAATAAACCTTCCCCGTTTTAGGTCAAAATTATTTATATTTGCCAAATGCCAGAATAATGAGAGAATTTTTTAAGACATTTTTATTACTTTCTGCAAAGTCGCCTTGCTTGCATCTGCCTTTTCAGCTTTGTCCATAAATTTTCAATAGGATTGAGATCAGGGCTTTGTGATGACCACTCCAAAACATTGACTTGGTTATCCTTAAGCCACTTGGTAGCCAGTTTGGCAGTATGCTTTAGCTCATTGTTCACTTGGAAGACCCATTTCCGCACAAGCTTTAACTTCCTGGGTCGTGTATTGAGATGTTGCTTCAGTATTGCCACATAATCTTCTTTCCTCGTGATGCTATCTATTTTGTGAAGTTCACCAGTCCTCCTGCAGCAAAAAAGCTCACAACATGATGCCACAACCTCTGTTAGGATGGTGTTCTTAGGCTTCCAAGCTTCTCCCTTTTTCCTCCAAATGTAACAATAGTCATATGGCCAAACAGTTCAATTTTAGTTTCGTCAGACCACCGGGCATGTCTCCAAAAATGTAAGTCTTTGTTCCTGTGTGCATTTTCAAACAGTAATCTAGCTTTTATATGTTTCTTTTGGATTAATAGCTTCTTCCTGGCAGAGTGGCCTTTCAGCCCATGTTGATACAGTACTGGTTTCACTGTGGATAATGACACAATCATACCAGCTTCCGACAACATCTTTACAAGGTCTTTTGCTTTTGTACTTGGGTTGAAATGCACATGTCGGACCAAAGCACGTTCATCTCTGAGACACAGAACACGTCTCCTTCCTGAGCGGTATGATGGCTGGATGTTCCCATCTTGTTTGTACTTGCATATAATTGTTTGTACTATGAATGAGGCATATTCAAGCATCTGGAAATTGCACTCAAGGATGAACCAGACTTGTGCAAGTCCTCAATTCTCTTCCTGATATCTTGGCTGATTTCTTTAGACTTTCCATGATGTTACACACAGAAGCAGTGTGTTTCTGCTGTGAATTGAAATACATCCACAGCTGTGTCTCTATTTAACTTAGATATTGCCAACAAAACTATCAGAAGCTTCAAAAGACATAACAACATCAAATGGGCTGTCCCAAATTGTTTAAAGGCATAGTAATCCTAGTGTATGTAAACTTTTGACTTTGGAGAAAGTAACAAAAGTAACAAAATGCCTTTAAAAAAATTCTCTCTCATTATTCTGGCATTTGGCAAATAGAAATATTTTGGTAATCCTTATTGACCTAAAACGGGTAAGGTTTATTCTGATTTCATGTCAGATAGTGAGATAAAAATGCATATGTGTCTTTTTATATAGTGTATATAAACTTCTGGTTTCAACTGTATTTGCAGTGGGAGCATGAGATTAAAGCACCTTTAACTTGATGCATTTACATATATTGTTTCAGCCCAGGGGAGCTTTTTTGTATATTTGTGCTCTATTAATTCAGAATTCCTGTAGTGGGAACATGTGTTTATTCTTATACTTACAGTAGCTCATCATTGTATATATAGTATATTTCCATATATTATTTCAAATTATCACTCATTTTTACATATATTGTATGTGCTCCATTAGTTCAGAGTTTCTTGTCCCCCCTCTTTACTGTATTTTGCATACTTTTTTACAGGAAGTCGGTTGGATTGTTACACTATCCTGTAGTGCAGTTGCACTCCTCTCAAACGTAAATGGGTGTTCTCACCATAATGATTAGCTTCAAACAAGTAGGCAAAGTTTAATTAATACTATTACCAAATACATTGCTGTCCTAATTTTGATTTGTTTAGGACCATTTCTCTCTGCTCTCATTGCTCCAGCTGCTTTGTCTGACCATGGTTATTCACTCTTTGCTAAATGTCATCACTATCAGAGAAGCTTGTTTATCTATGTTACTGACAAACTTTAACCCTTTAAAGCTCTGTAGCCCTGTTACATAGTTAGCAATGCCAAAAAAAGACAGACGTCCATTCCGTTCAGCATATTGTGCTACAGTGTTGATGCAGAGGAAAGGCAAAAGCACCAATGAGGTAGAAGACAATCATCCTCATTTTAGACAAAAATTATAGATCCTTGGGTTAACGTCCCTTCTCCAGAATCCTAGTCACTATAACTTGCTATATTATTACACTCTAGAAATACATCCATTCCCCTTCTGAATTCTGTAACTGAATTCACCATGACAACTTGCTCTGGCAGAGAGTTCCACAGTCTCACTGCTCTTACAGTGAAGAATCCCTTTCTATGTCTGTATCGAAACCTTCTTTCCTCTAGACATAAAGGATGCCCCCTTGTTCTAGATACAGTCCTAGGTAAAAATAGATCATGGAAGAGATCTCTATATTGATCTATAATATATTTATAAATATTTATAATGTCATCCCGAAGTCATCTTTTCTCTAAATTAAATAACCCTAATTTTGCTGATCTTTTTGGGTATTGTAGTCCCCCAGTCCTTTTTTTTACCTTTGTTGTTCACCTTTGAACCTGTTCATGCTCTACAATATCATTCTTGTGCACTGGTACCCAAAACTGTACACAGTATTTAATTTTTGATCTGACTAGGGATTTGTATAATGAGAGCATGATGTTCTCATTGTGAGCATCTATGCCCATTTTAATACATCCCATGATCTTGTTTGTCTTGGAAGCTGCTGCCTGACACTGACTGATACAATTTAGTTTACTTCCCACTAAGACACCTAAGTCCTTCTTCATGTAATTTTTACCCAGAGTTTTTCCATTTCACAAGTAATCATGGAATGGATTTCTCTTTCTCATGTGCATAACCTTGCATTTATCCATGTTAAACCTCATCTACCACTTTTCTGCCCAGGACTCCAACTTATCCAGATCCCTTTGTAATAGAACATTATCCTATATTGTGTTAATTACTTTACACAGTTTAATATCATCTGCAAGGATTGGTAATCTACCATGCAATCCTTCTATAAGGTCATTAAAAGGGGTTTTCTCACTACAAAGATTAGCTTTCAACATAAAGGGACAGTTAAAGAAGACTTTTCCTAAACACAGTGGTCAATAGATTTGACATTAGTCATGAGATAAGAGTGTACACAGGTTTCTATGGTTTTGTGCATACCAGATAGACGTCTGTCATCTGATTATCTTAGAGAGCTGAGAGCAGGAAGTGATGTCACCCCACAGACAAACTGACGGGACTAAGCTCTGGAGAAAAACAAATTATATCTAGCAAGATTAGCTTCACTAAACAAAATGTACAAGTGCTGTGAGGACTGAAAAGGATGGCTTTATCTGTAATCCTGTTAGAGATAACATCTCCTACACTGTCAGAGTAAGGGCTTGCTAAAAGTTAAATATGCTAATCACTGCTAATGAACCACTTACAGCCTGAGGAGAAAGAGTGAGTGCAAAATGCTTGCGAATCAGTGAAACAGCATGGTGAGAAAACGCCTTTAATTAATATATTAAAGATTCTAGGATCCAATACTGATTCAGTCTATGTACCATTAACAGTGATAGAAAACCATTGTTTTCTATCACTGAACCAGTTACTTACCTACTTGCACACATGTTCCCCTAGTCCAAGCATTCTCATTTTACTTAACAACCTTTTATGTGACACAGTATCAAATGCATTAGAAAAATCTAGATATACAACAGCCAATGTTTCACCCCGATTCAGTTTAGAGCTGACCTCTTCATATAAGCTTATAAGATTAGTTTGAAAGGACCGATCCTTCATAGACCCATACTGGGACATAGTTATACATTTATTTTCAGTGAGATACTCCAGTATAGCATCTATTAGAAAACTTTCAAACACACAAGCACAGGGTGCAGCACATGGTCTCCTTTTTCACATTTTCAATAAAAAGTATATTTTTATATTGATTATTTGGGAAAAGGTGATTTATGAACACATGCATTGCTAATGTGTGGTTATTTCGGTCCACATTTCATTTAAAAAAGGCTACGTGAAATTATTTCATATAACAATAACATAAGAAACATCTCGTTCAGGCAAGAGTTATGAACATCCAGATTAGTCTCGGAGCAGCTTACAACCAATCCACTACAAAATATGTGACATATAACCAGGAATACTGCAACAATTTTATCTAAATGAAATTAAAAAATAAATATCAAACCTGGCTTTTAAAAAATCTGTAAACTTGTAAACAGCTGTTTTCCTAATAGATGATTTTCTGGCTTGGGTTATATCCCTAGTTACATTTTAAATCTATTTTATGGGATTTGAATAAAAGGGAAGCTAACTTCAGTAAGTCACACTAGAGAGACAGCTTTATTTCTTCCAGAGATCTTATTGCTTATACCGTAGATTACCTTGCATAATAAAATTTTTTTTTTCTATTTCGCAGTACCCCCGAAAACATGAAAGAAAAATAAATCAAACTTTTTTCTTAGACCTAGTAGGTAAAGCAATAGTGGACTAAAGATAAAGATATAAAGATAACTAAGACCTAAAAGATAAAGACACCCCTGCACTTAAATTTTTTAGAGTTGTTTTGCTTAAAGGGGTTGTCTCATTACAACAGTTGGTGATGTTTACTGCGGGTTTCCAAGCAGAGCTTGTGAAATGGAGGGGCATGTTTCTCCTCCCAGCGGGGAGTATCTTCTCTCTCTGCAGACACCCCCCCAAGGTATGCACATGATGGTTCATTCTGGGTGTGCTGGGGGAAGGGAGAGGTTCATAGCTGTCATTGGAATCACTGGAAGTGAAAAGCTAAGTGTAACTCGATACTGTATATCTAAATTTCTCTCTCTCTCTCTCCCGTGGGACTAAAACAGGCATTTGACATTCAGGATTCTGGGAAAGGTGGGTGATTTTTTTTAGTCTCTCTCAACGCTGCTTGTACATACATCCTCCTGCGCCTTTCTGTCCGCGTCCTGTACACTGCATCTCCTTAGCCTCCGCGTTCTCATCTGCGACCTGGGCAGGACAGAACACTCAACCGACAGCTAGTAATGCTAAATACCAATAAAGCAGCCCGTTCTCCTAAACCATAGCACTTTGCTAATGGTAACCAAGGACGTACATGCTTAGATTTTTGGTCCCCTCATTTTAAACTGTGATCTTCGTAGTGAGAAAATCCCTTAAACACAAATTTAAGCAACTTTCTAGTCTCCATTGAAAAAAAAAATCCTACCATTTTTCTGCTTTGGAATTCGTGTAACTCATTCACCTATCAAAATCCTACTTTTTTTTGGCAGGCTTTCTGCTCCAATCCTCCTTTTTCTCAGTGTTACAGATAGCAGCAAAGAGAGAGAAGGTTCTACATGACAAATCATAGCATACAAATGTGGGAGAGTACCCAAGGAAGGCAGCTCATACACGCCATAGATCGAGCGGTATATGAATGTACAACACGTATACAATATATATACAACACATCACTTATATAGATTTCTCAATATTTTAGGTAAGTTAGCAAATGTGGCCGTCACACTATCCTAAAGTGTTTGATGTTCTTGACAACAAAGGATGTCTTCATTATGGTACATTCTTAAGTACAAGGTTAATTAGGTAGTGGAAAATATTATACAAACGGGCTATTATTATAACTTTACATAAGCTTATGGAAAATGTCAAGGGACCAGGCAGATGTCCTGAATTCCTGAACCTAATACTCATTGAGGCTATGTAAACTTTATAGACAAGCCACACAGCAGTAGTAAATGGTAATTACTATGATTAGTTATGAATTGCGTCTTCATGTATAAAGGGATCAATGATCAATGTTACACTGTTTGTTGCAATTCCTATTATAATCACAAAATGTTTCTCCCTCACAAAAATATTAATAATATTAAGATATATAGTATGTATGTTTACATTTTGTTATATTCATGATTGAGAAATATCTATCTATATCTATCCTTCTCTCTCTCTCTCTCTCTCTCTCTCTCGCTCTCTCTCTCTCTCTCTCTCTCTCTCTCTTATATATATATATATATATATATATATATATATATATATATGTAGAGAAATATATGTAGCTATACATTATATAGATATAGCTCAATCATAAATATAACATAAATATAAACATAAATATTATACATTTTAGTATTACTGATACTTTTGTAAAAGAGAAACAATTTTTGATATATATATAAATATATATATATATTATATATATATATATATATATATATATATATATATATATATATATCAGTTATGCTAAACGTATATAAAACGTGTGTCAGTGGCCGAATGCTGCTGACACCATACTACATGGCTTATTACCACACCGAGACCAGGCATCTCGGTGAGACAAATCGGCCGTCCACCACAGCCCCTTGTGGTTTCCTACATACCCCCGCCCTCTGCTGAAACCGGGGTTTTGGGCAAATTCAGCCACCAAACTGTATACCCTTGATAAGGCATCCGCGTTTCTCTGAATTTTGCCTGGCCTATGCTCTACGAGAATGAGAAATCCTGTAAAGCGAGAAACCAGCGAGTCACTTGTGCATTGTTCCCTTTTTCTCCCGCATCCATTTTAGTGGGGCATGGTCGGATACCAGCCTGAACCTCCTTCCTAGCAGGTAATACCTGAGGGAGTCTAATGCCCACTTTATGGCCAAACACTCCTTTTCCACAATGGCATAATTCCTCTCTGCTGGGGAGGCTATCCTACTTAGGCACATTACGGGTGCTCTTCACA
>JAODAL010030097.1:5000-50517 GCA_025379985.1 Phyllomedusa bahiana | reverse complement strand
GATAATTTAAAGGTTTTATTATTTTATTTTGACATAATAATAACAAAGCTATAAAAGGATATGTATATATATTTGCTATTGCACTCACAAACAAATGTATCAATATCTAAACTCTAACTCTAAATATCTAAATTTCGGACAAGAAATTATCTGCTGGTGCCTTGATTTCATTATTTAGCCTTCTTTAGGGTGAATGACACTTAAAAGCATTATATGTAATGTTTGAATTTTTCTGCTTTGTTCTTTTTTGTGTGCTTAAGGGGTTAAAGGGAACCTGTTTTGTTGAACATGCTGCTCAAAATCAATAAATTACTGTACCTTCTGGGCTTATGTGCCTAGTGGTGGTCCTACACTGTTATTGACAGCTATTTCACTGTAATGGTTAAAAGGTTCTCTGCAAAGCAAATGTGCCTCCACAATCAAACTTGGCAAATGCCACTCCATTTAGCAGAGTCTAAGAGATTTAAGATATTCACCCTTTAACTCCTGTACAGGGATTTTGGCTTCACCACTGTGTGAAGGGGTTGCATCCCCAGGGTTGTGGTTGACATTAGCTAAAAAGTTTCAAGCAACAAGTAATCAGAAACAGTATAAGGGTCAAAAACAGAAAGTTAGAAATTGAATCTGAGCCAGAACTAGATCCAGAATCAAAGTCAGGGAGAACTGGATCATAACTGTTGGAGCAATGTCAAACTGAAGATCAGGCAGCAAAGGTTCAAAGACAAAGATGAAATGAGGGATAAACAGAAGGGTACAACAAGTCAGGTCAAAAACAGAAAAAATATAGAACAGAACACCAGATAGCAGCAAGGCATCATAACTGTTCCAAAAGAGTAGACCTAATTGGCCACATGTATGAAAATTGTCAAGGTCTCAGACTGTCTTTGTTGCCCATAGCAAACAATCAGAGCTCTTCTTTAATTTCAAATAATGCTCTGAAAAAATTAAAGGGGCAGTCTTATTGGTTCCTATGGGTAACAAAGAAAATCTTAGACCTAGACAGTTTTCACACGTCCCCCAATATGTTTAAATAATAAGTTTACATCAATAATTAGTCTGGTGATCAAGCCTCCTCATAGGCTGCTTGGCCAGTCCTGCAGATTGCTAGCTAAGAACCCTGCTGCTAAGGCTGAAAGAACGATATATGACCATGTACCACTGCTGCCCGATTCTTCCACCAGCACTGGTGACAAATTAAAGCAATTGGGCAGGGGTTATGTAAACCCCACTTTTCCACACATTTTTTAGAAAAAAAAATGCTAATTATTGGGGGACATTCCACAAAAATTTTAACCCCATAGATCCAGGGGCGGGTAGCGGTTAACATTTTTGTGAAAATTTTTTTTCCAACCCCTAAAATATTATTTTCAGTTACCCCCTTTGGTCAACCCCAATTGATTCTGCAGTAAAAGGTATGTAGAAAATTTTCCGGGGTTCTCTTTTAATGAACATTTTAAAGGGGCGGGTTTTAAGGGGAATAAAAAAAAAAATAAGGGGGAACAAAAGATCCCAATGTGGCAAAGAACATTAAAACTTTAAAATTTCAATTGACTGAAAAAAGTTTTAAAGGCATTTTTTTTTTGTTGAAATAGCTAACAGTCTGAATGATTCTCATGTTATTTGTTGCTATATTTGTCAGTCATAGCAAAATTCTCACTCTCATTACCATATGTTCCAAGATGCTTAAAGTTACGCTAAGTTCTAATTTTTTCAAATTTTATATTTGGATTTAAAAATTTTAAAATAAAAAAAAGGTTTCTAAATTTTTTGGTTTTTATAAACTTTTATAAAAAACAATATGAAAAATAGACTAAAAATTATTGACAAATTATTTTAACTTTAAAAAGGAGGGGACGAATAAAATTCAAAACAAAATTTAAATTTTTTTTAAAATTTTAAAAAAGGAAAAACTTTGATTCGGGAACGAAGTGAAGTTTTGGGATGATCAGGGAAAAGGGAAGAAATGTTTTTTAATTTTGAAAAAAAGGGGCCGCAAGCACAGGGGTTTTTACAGGGGGAAAAAGAAGTTTTTGGGAGGAAAAAAAGGAAAGGCCCCTAAATTTCATTTTCGGGACTTTGAAAGCCCAATCAGAGCCCGGGCCCGGGTTTTCTGTAAACGTCCCCCGGAACTAATAAGGGGGGGAACGCGACCGGGCCCGTTCCCACCCCTCTCTTTGTGCCATGTTGTAGTTTCGGGCACCCGCAGTAGTTAAATTTTCTCAAAACAAAATAAATCCCTTTTATACGGTGTTTTTTGGGGGGGGTTTTGGCCCCCGCTTTTCTCAGGGATCTTTTTCCCTTTTTACGTTTTTAAATTTTTTATTTTTGGGGTTTGGGGTATTGGAATTAAAAAGGGTCCAGTGTGCTTTCCTTTTAAATTTGCATATACTTTTAAAAATGCAAATTTTGGGAGTTCGGGTGCAAATTAAAACCCCAAGGGTTTTATCAAAAACCCTTTTTTTTTGTGTTTGTATTCAGTTAAAAAAACAGCATTTTTACAAACCCACAAAACCATTTAATTTTTGGGCGGGCTCTTTTCTTTTTCGCAAATTTTTACCCCAAGGGCTACAAAAAGCCATTTTTGGTGCTATTTTAATCGGGAAAAAAGGGAAAACGGTTTTTTTCAACGGCCCACAAAAAAAAATTTTTTTTCCCTGGTGTTTTCCTATAGCATAATTTATTTTCCAAAGGGTTTTAAATTAAAAAAAAAAGGGCGGGGGGGTTTTCCCTGTTTTTTTAGTCATTTTAAAAAAGAAACAGTGTTTTTTCAACGCCAAAGAAAAAAAAATTTTTCCGGGAAAAGGAAAAAATTTTAACCCAAAGGGGTTTAAATTTAAAGGGCGGGGTTATTTGTTTTTTTGTGGGTCATTTAAAAAAAACCCAGTTTTTTTTCCCCCCCCCCAAAGGGAAAAAAATTTTTCCTGTAGCAAAATTTTTTAAAAATTCCGAAGGTTAATTAACTTTTTTTCCCTGCATTTGTTTTCCCTTTAAAGCAAAAATAACGTTTTAACCCCCGCCCAACCGGGTTTAATTTTTTGGCTGCTCATTTTTTTTTGGCGCAATTTAAAACCCAAAAACGGTTACCCAAGCCTTTTAAAGGGGTCTTTCCAAAAAGGGGGTTCAAATAAAAAGGGGGGTTATATTTTATTATTACAGATATCTTCTTTTAAAACAGAGTCTGTACTTTTTTGGAACAAAAAAGAAATGTCAGACAAAAAGGGGGGGGCAGGCTCTTCAAAATTCGGAGTCAGGGGCAAAAACATTCCGGGAGCAGGCACAGGCCGAATTACGAAAAGGGGGGAAAGGGGTGCAGCAAGGGGTAACTCGGTGAGGCCCAAAAACTCCCCGGGGTGTCATCTGCGGCCCCGTATATTGCCCTTCCATTAACCCGGGGGTTTTTTTGTTTTGGTTGACTGGGGTCATCCCATTCCTCCCAATACATCTAAAACAACCCCCCCCAAAGAGTTGGTGGAAAGGAAAACACAACCCCTTAGTTGATAGCTGGGAGGGAACATCAGCCCTTTCATCTTTTCCAAAAAAAACCCCGTCTGTACTACCCAGTTCCCTAAACCAGAGATCTACAAAGTGGTCTGGGCCCCCCAATTTCCGCTATACAGGAAAGGGGGATTAAAAAATTTAAAGGAGGACAACCGCGGGCTATTTGAAAAAGCGAAGAAAGGGGGCCCAATTTCCCCTGCTTTTGCAGTAGGGGCAACAAAGTATAAAATGTTGGAAAGAGTGGCAGGGGGGGTTCTGTTGGGGGGTTTCAGCCTCTGCAAAACCAGCCCGTTGGGAGGACGCCAGTGAAGATCAAACAGTAATCCGTTTGATGTGAAAGCCGATCGCCTTGGGAAAAGGGGTGAAGCAAGGGTTTCATCTCGTCAGGAAAAAGGGGGGGCGTCATTTTTCCCCGGGTCGGGGAAGGCGGCCAACACCCACAAGGGGGGAAATGTGGCCATGAGTAAAGCAGGGTAGCGGGCAGTGCGGGGGTCGGGACCAAAACGGCCACAGGTAGAAAACCCCGCCTCGCGGGAAACCCATGAAAGAAAGCGGCACTGGGGCTCAAACTGGGGCACCCGGCGGGGTAGTAGTCCTACCGTGCAGAGCGTTGACCGGTAAAATCAGCTATCGGCCGGGGCCTTTTGGGCATTTTCTTTAAAGACACCGAAAGGGCCAAAAAATTGGGGGTTTGTTTTTAAAAATCTGTGGGGGAAAATTTAAGTGTGGCCAGGAAGCAAACCCGTTTGGCCCCCCCACGTCCTGGGGCCCAAACACTTTGCACGTCACCATCCTGGCCGGGGAGAAAAACGGGGGCTCAAAATGGGGTGGTCCATCCGCCTCCAACGGGGGCGCAGCAGGTCCCATGGACGCATGCCATTGCCCCCTGTCAAGGTCCCCCCACCTATCCCCCATGAAGGAAGCTGTTCTTTTTTCCCATGATCCCCCCAGTTCAGATCCCTCCGTCCCCCGCTATTTCATGGCGCTACATTTTCGTTGAAAACGACGGGGGTTTTGCAAAGCGAAAAAAAGTATGCGTCCCCCCATCCAAAGGTGCAGAAGTGCCCGTGTTCCCCTTTTCCAAGTTGTTGGTATTTTCCCAAGGTTCCCTTTTCCCTTTTCCCAAATTGTGGGACTTTTCAACCATTCGGGAAAAAAACTAATGGCTTGTGCCGGGCCGGGAAAAAGGAAAGGGGTTCCCAAAAAGCCTTTAAAATTTCTTTCCCCAAAAAGGCCCAAGTACCGCCCCCCTTTCTCAAAATTTTAAAAACAGAAGCGGGGCCCAAAGACATTGAGCTTATCGGTTTGTTCCAAGGTGACCCCCAGCCGGGACGTCGGGAAAGCTGTAACTACGGCCCGGGGCCGTACTTTCCTTTTAGGGCCCACGGGGGTTTTGTGCTTCCTGCCCAGGCACCCCAACAACTTGGAAGGAGACCCCCCTTTTTCCTCCACGGGTTGTCAAACTGCTTTTTTCCCTGCCCCCAATTTGGTCCGCCCTCCTCCCCTCCACCATCACCCCATCTCACCTCCACAAGTTTGCCCCATCATACCACATGTTTTGGGGCCCACACGGTGTAAAGGGCATTTTCTACCCCTTGGTTTTGGGCCTCTGCAAGAAAAAGTCCCCAACGGGGAAGGAACTGCTCCGCTCATGCAGAAAAGAAATCGATGTGTGGTTTTTTTCCCCTTTTGCCCCAACTCCCAAACCCCGGAACCATGGTGACGGAAAATGGGAGGAAACATGGGGGGTCCTTTCCCTGCCCCGGGAGGAGGGGCCGGGCCCAAATGCCGCCCTCCCAGGGGCCGGCCATTTTTTAAATTCTGGTTTTAAAAAGGTTCCTAAAGTTTTTCCACCGTTTCTTCACAAGATTCGGGGAAAAGGGCCGGGGAAAAACTGTGAAATGCCTTCATCTTTCCCCTACAATGCCGGGGCACACCCCCCTTTTCGATTTGCAGCGGCAACAGCCCCCCCCCCAACAAAAGGTGATATCCCGAGGGTTTTCTACCCGAAAGGAATTTCCCCAAGCCTCCCAATTTTTGGACCGCCCTGAAATGAACAAGAAAGGCCTTTAAAACTTTTTTTTTGATGATCCAGGGCCGACGGGAGAAAACCCCCCCTTTTAACATTTGTTTGTCAGCCAGTGGAAGCCATACATGAAAACCTGCCTTTTGCTGAGGCCTTTTGAGGAGGCCACGTTTTTTGTCAGTCCCCAAGGCCCAAAGGGGAATGAATAAACTCATTCCACGGGCTTCATGCCCTGTAACAGATGCTAAAAGAATTTTTGTTGGGCAGGGGGACCGGGGGAAAACGGGGCGACTACATCTCGTGGGACTGAATGAGGAAAGAGGAGGAGGGGGGAACTTGGGAGCAAAGCATTGTCTGGTGAAATGAGTCCCTTTTTTACCCAGGTGACGGGAAGGGGGGAAAAAGCAGGAGCAGCTGGGGGAAAGGTTTTAAAATGGAGTTTGGGGAAAGACGAGGAAGATGACCTGCAAGCGGGGGGTGGGGGGGTTAAAACAGGGGGAGATGGGGAAATTTGAGCCCAAAGGGGAGTCATTTTTTGCAGAATTGGTTTCCGCACCCATGCTGATTTTTGCCGGCTTCCCCCCCTAGTCCCACCCCCACCCCCCAAATGGGTCCACCCAAAAATCCGGGGGGGGGGGGGATGATTTTGGGGGCTTGAAACCCCCTATTGGACCCTCCCCTACCGGCCCCAAAAGGGGGGACCCCCCTTTTTTTTTTCAGTGCTAAAGGGGGAGGAAAAAACTAAAATTTCCAAGAAAAAATCCTCCATAGTCAGTTGGCCGCCGGGCGGTTTTTGCGGAAAGGTCCTTCCCTGACAGGTCGACCGGGGGGATTCCTAAAGCGCTCCCCCTACCACTACTAACGGTCCCGTGGGAAAAAAGGGGGGGGGTAGGGGCAGTGCCACCCTCCATCCAAACCCAACCCTAAGTTTCCCCTTCCCCCTTCCCTATGAGGGGGCCCCTCCCCACCCGGAAACCTTGAGAAAGGTTCCCTAAAACCAAAAAGGTGGGGGCCTACTTGGCCCGAAACCCTCGGGCCACCCCATTAAAAGATCCGTTTGGATTTTGGGGAAACCCAAACTAATGTGTGGCCGCAACCCTTTGCCGTTTTTGGGCCAGTGGGAAGCTGCCCTCCCCAGCCAGTAGTGGGGGGCATAGACTGGTTTTCAAGGGTGGCGGGGGCCATCTTTTCCCCCAAGGAAAAAACCCGCTTGCCCAGGGGAAAAATGTGGAACGAACTGCCCTTTTCAAAAATAAATTCAGGCGAGGCCCAGCCAGGTTTTCCCCAACACCCAAATTTGCCTTAGGGCGTCAGTTTGATAAACCCAATGGGGGGAACCCCAAGACTTTGAGAAATGAGTCTGGGTTCAAATCTCCGCCTAAAGCCACTATTTTTTGCCGAAAACCCTCCTGTTTCCCCACACATCTGTTCCCCAGTTTCTCCATCTGCCCTACCCCCCTTCTTTAACGGGACTGGTTTTGGCCCCCCAACCTCCACACTCTGTCATTGTGCCACTCAAATGCCCTCATGCTGCTGCAGGCTTGGTGGGTGCTGGGGGCCTTTCCCGCACTGTGTCATTGTGCCAATTTGACCTCATGCTTGCTGTTTCGGGTTGAAAAGGGCCCTTTACACACCCTTAAATTTTTGCCACGCCCTTTTCTCGGCTGCTGCTGACCCGGCGCTGCCGTGCCCTTTTCCACACCCGTAAATTGGGCCCAAATTTCGGGATTTTGCCCAATGCTGCTTTTTTTTTTGCGGCCCTATTCCCCCCCCCCTCATGTTTTTTGTGCCACTGTCTAAACCTCATGCTGTTTTGTGGGGCCCTGCGGGCCGTGACCTCCACCCTCTTCATTGTGCCACTCGGTGGTTACCCCCAAAGTTTTTCCCAAAACCTCCCCAGAATTTGTCTTTGGGGGCCACTCTCTGCCCCTTCAAGGGCTGTGGCCCCCGGGCCCTCCCCCTCCACCCCGGGCATTTTCCCCACCCCGGGGCCTCCCTTTTTTTTTGGCCACCTCCAGAATTTGTCTTTGTCCCACTGTCTGGACCTAGGGCTGCTGGGGGTGGCTTCGGGCGGGGCCCCTCCACACTCTGTCATTGTACCACTTCGTGGCCTACCCCCTTTTTTTTTTCCACCAAAAAGAATGTGTTTGTGCCACTGTTGACCCATTAAAGCTTTTCTTTGCCCCTCCCCTTGCCCTCCACACTCTGTCTTTGGGTGCCATGCCCAAACCTCATCTGCGGCTGTGGCTGCTGCCTTTTGACCTCCACACTCTGCCCTTTGTAAACCCCTGGGCCCTATTTCCGGGTTTTGGGCCCCCCACCTCCAGAATTTGTCATTGTGACACCTCTGACCTCAGGGGCGGGCTGCTGTTGATGACTTAAATTCCAAACTGGGGCCCATTGGGGCCACTTTGTGGGCTCTTGATTTTGCTGCCACCTCCAAAAATTTTCATTTTTTTAAAATTTGGGGGCCTAATGGGGGCTGGGGCCAAGTGACCGTTTGCCCTCCGGAAACCCCCTGTGGTTTCCCAAATGCTGTTTTCCAATTAAACCACTCTTTATTTTTTCCCACAAATATTTCCTTTTTTCCCCCCTTTTTTTTTAAACCTGTGAGAAGGAAGGGGAAGGGATCAGGATTGTCTAGCCAAAACAGGAGTGGATACAGAACACAGAGACATGAAAAATATCCATTTACTGGTCATCTCTGTTTTGGATAAACTCTTGTTTGTTTTTGGCCTTAGCAAAAACTTATGGATTATAGACCGATTGAAAGCGGACACTGACGGATGAAAGGAAAGGCAAAATGATCAGAGACGTCAACTCAAAATTACTGCCGACACCCTCTCCACTCATTCGGGGGGGGCTCTACATGTTTCAGCGTTTAACAAAACAGGTTCTGTCATATTCTGTGACGGTTTAAAACTCTGGCCTCATGGAGTGACCCCTGCTGTGATGTCCCCTTACTGTGCTGAGAACCGATGCTGGCTCCAGGAACCTACTACTGTTTTCTTTGACGCTATCGTAGGATCTTAGCCCTCAGCTTTTTTTTTTTCCAGCTGGTGCTGCCACGACTATATCAGGCTGCATTCCTGCTTCAGTTTTTTGGGGTCAGTTTTGCCCCTGTAAGTGCCCAGGAATTTTAGAGCGAAGCGATTCTAATAGCTGCGGCAGTCATGTGCGTGTCATACTAAAACACAGCATTGTATGAAGACCAAACAAAGTTCCCTCTGCATATTTACGCATGGCACAATGTTCTATAGCACTCTACAGGCTCTGTGCAGCCAGGAAATAGCTGTTTTTTAACGCGATTCATCCCGAAGTAATTCGGACCGAAACGGATTTTGTCGGAAAATTCGGTGAAGTCAGCGAACCGAATTTTTGAGAAATTTGCCCATCTCTAATGTACATATACAGTTGAAACAAGAAGTTTACATACACTATATAAAAAAGACACATATTCATTTTTTTCTGACTATCTGACATGAATTCAGAATAAACCTTACCTGTTTTAGGTCAATTAGGATTATGAAAATTATTTATATTTGCTAAATGCCAGAATATTGAGAGAGGGGGAATGTTTAAGCATGAAAACATACGTATATGCAACTGTGTGACTTTTATTCAGTAAAATGCCAGTAAAAGAAACATGTGTGTTACATCAGGGGTCCCCAACCTTTTTTCCACCCGGGACCGGTTTGATGCACGGCCCAGTGGGGGTGGGGTTATTGGGTGCGGGGTTATTGAGGAGGTTGGATGTTTAGAATCACACACACAAAAGAAAAACCACAATAAAGTGTATACTGTGTCATTTAGGAGTATAGTATGCGGTAAACAGTATTTTAGAACTGCAGACTGATTGTCAGCTCTATGAGTCAGTATTATATTAATAATTCTGTCCCACAGAGCTGACAGTCAGTCTTCAGTAATATTGATCAGCTCTGTGGGTCAGCATTATACATGTATATAATATAATATACATATGTAATCACCTCTGTCATTATAGAGATATATGCCCCTGTAGTAATAGTAAATAGATAATTTTTAATGCCCCTGTTTTAGTAAAAATTGTAATTTTCCCCTTAGAATAATTATATTTTAATCCCCTGTAAAATAAAAATTATTTGCCCCTGTGAATTTAAATTGTATATCCCCCTGTAGTGTAATAATTAGATATTTCCCCTGGTGAAAATGATATATTCCCTGTATTACCCCAGTAAAAAAAAATACAATCGCCCCGGGTAAAGAATGATTGCTGCCAGTTTTAAACAAAGCTCCCCAGTTAAATATAATATTGCCCCAGAAAGAAATTACTTACTCCCCTTTTTAAATCAAAGCCCCCCATAATTGTATAAACTTCCCCCCAAAAAACTACTCATGCGCCCCAAAAAAAATAAATCTTCCCTAAAATTTAATCCTCCCCTTTAAAAAAAAAACTACTGCCCCAAAAAGTACTTTCCCCCCCCAAATTAAAAAAAGCTGCCCCGAAAATAGAAAAAATAGCCCCCCTTATTTAGAAACAACCGGCCCCTTTTTATAATATACAAACTCCCCAGTTTTTATTAAAATTTCAAGCTCCCCATAAAGTCTTCAGCCCCCATTAATTAGAAACTACCCCCCAGAATTAAAAACATAGCGCCCCAGAATTTAAAAAAAAACTGCCCCATAAAAGAATCATAGCTGCCCCCCCAAAGTACATAGCTCCCCAAAAAATGGGGAAACATAGCCCCCCCGAAAAAATTCAAGTTTCCCCAGTAATTAGAAACAAGCTGTCCCATAAAAAAATACAAACTCCCCCATAAAATGAATACATCCCTCCCCCATAAAAAAAGCATAGCTCCAATTAATTAGAAACATACTGCCCCATTTAAAAAATAATGGGCTCCCCCTAATTGAATGCATACTGCCCCATAATTAGAATACATGCTGCCCCATAAATAAAATTAAAATAGCTGCCCCAAAAAATAAAAATCATAGCTTCCCCATAAATAAAATTTTCCCCCCAGTAATTAGAATACATAGCTCCCCCAGAATTAAATAAAAAACCCGCCCCAGTAATTAAATACATAGTTTCCCCTCCCCCCATAGCCGGCAGGGCAAAAAAAAAAAAAAAAAGTAAGTCCTACCTTTCCAGGATCCCCTTTCCCACTCCTCCCCCGGCAGCCGACAGCACCGGGGCGCGGGGGTGACGTCACTGTTTATCACACCCCTGCGCCGCTCTCTTGAATTTTGCGGGCTCAGTAGCGCCGCATCTACAGCGAGGGGGGAAAGCAGGGACGGTAAGGCACCCCCTGCTTTCTCTCATGCATTTTCACATGTGTGCACTGCAAATCTCTCCGGCCCGTTTACAGGGGGCCGGGCCCAAGAAAAACCCGGCCGCCCAGACTAAAGTCACCCGGGCGGCCCGGCATCAGGTGTAGCCCCCCGCGGACCCAGGGACGGCTTGGGGCCCGATGCCGGTCCCCGGACCGTCGGTTGGGGACCCCTGTGTTACATGGTTTTTACATTAAATTTTTTAAGACGTTTTTTGTTGCTGGAAAACTTAAAAACCATCACAAACTGCAGATTTAAAAATACTGAATAATGATTTGATAGTGTAAAGTTAGACTAGGAATCTAAAACCGTACCAGATTTGTCCATGTGTAATAAACTTGGCAAGACATGTGTGAAACTTGGCACGTCAAGACTATTTTTCGAGTCTTTTTTTCAGTGTCCAGTGTGCCTGAATATATGAAAATGGTAAATGTGCGCTCCTAAATAACGTCTAAGGTTCAAAATGCCTAGCATGTATGTTTGGCGCGTTGTGGTACTTTGGTGCATTAGTATTGTGCCAAATATGTGGATGAATTAAAGTATGAATTCAACAATGGATGCTGAAACAGTTCATTGAGTTGCTTTTCTGATTTTAAAATGTATTATGTTAATACTAAAATTTTGTGGAGATTAGTGCTGAGCGATTATTATCGACAAAGTTGAAATCGGCACAGTTTTTATGTTGATCGAAATTTTTAGATCATGCGATAATTTAGGTTAAAATCTGTGCATCATCTATTAAGATTGCGCCATTTTCAGCACTTCCTGTCATTTTGGCGGCCAGCAAATCAGCTTACAGAATAGAGCAGAGTGAGATGTGTGTGCGACGTCATGACTGGGATGTGTATGGTTGCGATTGGCTGGAAAAATCACATGACCTCGTTTTACATAGAACAGCCCTTCCTGTTCATGATCAGTGTCTCTCAGCGTCTCATAGCAGGAGGACGTGCGCTCTGCCTGTGTCCAAACACCTCAGCGAAATTATTCTATTTCTTCACAGAGAAAGCTCTACTGTTAGCTGTGATCCTTACAACTTAGTTAGATCAGAGATTGGAAGATTTTATGTAGTTAGGTAGAGAATTTTAAAGGAGCATCTACCGCTGTAAAGTCACGGAGGGGAGCGGGGGGGGGGGGGGGGGGTGGTGGGCCCGCGGGCAAACACAGACAAGCTCTATAAAGAATACTGGATAAAGTTCACCAAGACTTAGTGTAGACATTGCACTGCAATAGCTTTATTATTAACAGTTTTCTATTGAAATATTTCCTGGATATTGGGCAGCCTGAACTTATATTAGGATACACATCTTTTCTAGTAACTGCAGGTCTCTTTGTTAGGTGCAAAACTCCACTTTTATTATCAGTATACATTTCAGATAGGTGTTCTTTTTCAATTTTGCCCATTCCAGCTTTGTTGATATAGCCACCTTGCAGTTAAATTAGAATCCAGCAATTTTGTAGTCAGCACAGGTGAATTGAAAGGTGCCAAAAATACCTTTTATTATCCGAATACATTACAGATACGTGTTTTTTCACTTTTGCGCACTACAGCTTTGTTCATTGAGGCACCTTGCACTTAAATGTGAATACAGCAATTTTGTAGTCACCACAGGTGAATTTAAAGGTGCCAAAAATACCTTTTATTATCCGAATACATTACAGATACGTGTTTTTTGCACTTTTGCCCAGTCCAGATTTGTTGATAGAGCCACCTTGCAGTTAAATTTGAATCCAGCAATTGTGTAGTCACCACAGGTGAATTGAAAGGTGCCAAAAATACCTTTTATTATCCGAATACATTTCAGATATGTGTTTTTTTCACTTTTGGTCATTTTGCTGTGACATGCAGCTATACTACAGGTCCTATTATAAAAAAAATGTTGTTTCTAACAGACATTTGTTCTTCACAATTGTCAAGAGTGGCTCAAGGGTGATGGTGCTGTCAGAAACAGGAATAAGTAGGACACTGTTAATGGACACATATTGCAAAATGACTTGTTTTTGCAAGATATTTAACATAGCTATCAATCCCTGTATTGAGACAACCCATTTAATACAATTAAAAAAGAGAAACAAAGACATGGTGGAATTCCATCCTAAAAAATGAGGAGCGTTAACCACCAGTATTTCCAAGTGAAGCTCAATTGGTCCGCACTCATACGGAGGGGCAAGCGCTACCCAGGACAGGTATAGTCAATGTCCAGTGAAACTAAAATGGTGGTTCAAAGACTCCTTTTCCCGGCACTTTTTTAATTTGGTGGTCAGACAGGTTTAATGGTCATACTGCGGTCCAGGACAGGTATAGTCAATGTCCAGTGAAACTAAAATGTTGTTTGAAAGACTCCTTTTTCTTGCACTTTTTAATCTGGGGTCATGCAGGTTTGGGGCTCATGCTGTGGCCCAGGACAGGTATAGTCAATGTCCAGTGAAACTAAAATGGTGGTTGAAAGACTCCTTTTTCCGGCACTTTTTAATCTGGGGTCATGCAGGTTTGGGGCTCATGCTGTGGCCCAGGACAGGTATAGTCAATGTCCAGTGAAACTAAAATGGTGGTTAAAAGACTCCTTTTCCCGGCACTTTTTAATCTGTGGGTCAGACAGGTTTAATGGTCATACTGTGGTACAGGACAGGTATAGTCAATGTCCAGTTCAACTAAAATGGTGGTTGAAAGACTCCTTTTTCCGGAACTTTTTAAATCTGGGGGTCATGCAGGTTTGGGGCTCATGCTGCGTTCCAGGACAGGGATAGTCAATGTCCAGTTCAAGTAAAATGATAGTTCAAATCATACTGCCTTCTGGCATTTTTTAATTTGTGGGTCATGAGGTTTAAGGGTCATGCTGTGGTGCAAGACAGGGATAGTGAATGGTCTGTGATTTTTTTTCTGTGGCTTTTATAACCTAAGTGTGTTGCCTAAGATGTAGCACATATTCATTTGACTGTTGTGGATGTTAATTCCAGCTTCTCCAGCCCTGTTTGGGTGTAAGAATGAAGGTGTTGTTGCTCTCCCATAGACTTTAATGGTCATCGATCATAATCTACCATCGACCATCGACTATCTTGTCGATGATGGTCGGCTATTGACCATCGACCGATGGCCTACGTAATCGCTCAACACTAGTGGAGATTTATATATTTTTTTATTTCTTCCTAGTTGGTCAGGCTGTTTTGGTGACACAATGGAGACCTTCACAATATTAGACAGGTCATTTTAATGTTATGATTGATCAGACTATTTCTATGATAGTGTTGAAAAAGTGATTTAAAGGGGTAGTCCCGTTACAAAAAAAACCCCTCTTTGCTGGCTGCCCGTTGCTAAGTGCGGTCCGGCCCTGCATGTGAAAGTGTTTATGTGTGTGTGTGGGCTCAGCTATACTTGGAACTTTCATAGAAATGAATGAGGAGAAGGGCACTAGCGCTGCCATCCTCATTCACAGCCAGGGCCGGACCGCACTGTGCAACGAGTGGCCAGCAAAGAGGATTTGCTGTTAGGGGACTACCCCTTTAATGTTTATTTAACATTAATTAACTCACTTGTCACACTTCTAATGTTGCACAAAACATAATGAGCCTCAGTCATTAAACTGTCTAACAGTGAAACTGTCTTTGTGTCTCACAGCAACCAATCAGAGTTCAGCTTTAATTTTTCAAGTTACAGTTTTAAAAATGATATCTGATCTCTGATTGGCTGCTCTGGGCAACAAATTGAGTTTTAGAATTAGACAGTTTTGATAAATAAGACCCATTGATTCAGATTTATAAAAACAAGTCAAAAGGAAAAGCAAAGCAGTTTATTACAGCAACCATTTCTTAATTTTAAAGACCCTTTGGTAAATGAAAACCCATTCTAAATTGCCTGTTGTGGGCACATTCTTCACATGCTTCTTCTGCACTAGTTTTAATAAATGTCCCAGAATATATCACCTTCATTATGCATCCTGCTCCCTCCCTCCTATCTAAATCTTCACATCTTTTTTTTTTTTGCCTAGAAGTAATGTTATTTTTATATGTCTTATTGTTGTTCCGGAAATTTTAATAAAACATTATTTAGAAAGTGGTGTTGGATATTTTATATTGTCCTTAAATACAGAAACAATACAAGATTGTTTCTGAAAACTGGATTCATTAATGAAATATATAAATAAAATAATATAGTACTATCCCACAAATCCATGCAAAAATATTACCTAACACACCAGACAGACAGAAGCCTAAAAGACATAGGGCCTCACGTATGAAAACTGTCTAGGTGTAAGACTTTCTTTGTTGTCCATAGTAACCAATCGGAACTCCCCTTTCATTTCATATAGTGCACTGAAAAAATGTAAAGGGAGCTCTGTTTTGTTGCTATTGGCAACAAAGAAAGTCTTATACAGGCAGTCCTCGACTTACATCGTTCCGACTTACACCTGTCCCCTAGTTACAGACGGAGACTTATGGGGAATGCTGGCACTTGTAGTTCCATGTTCCACAGCAGATAGTAACTGTGGAACGATAAGTTCCAGCAAACCACAGCAGCAAATGAGGTGAATTTTCTTCACAGGGGCACAGACAGCAAAACAAATGTAAAAACCCTTCCCTCCACTATCCAAAACTTACCTTTTGTGCTGGAGTTACATTTTGTAAATATACCTGCTCTGACTTACATACAAATTCAACTTAAGAACAAACCTACAGTCTCTATCCCGTTCGTAACCTGGGGACTGCCTGTACTTAGTTAACATACATGTCTCCCATACTTTCAACCTCTTTTGGGTGAAGGTAGGCAGATGAATAAGTTTGACTTACATGATGCACCCATATACTAAATAGACACTGCAGGCACAGTATACATTATGCCTATTCTTCTATAAGTAATACTTGGTAACTTTAATGGAAAAAGAGAAGGTCCAAAGTGATGAAGAATATATTTTCCATGTTGGATGACTTGCAAGACTGTAAATTCTGTTAGCAGACAATGCAATAAAATTATGGACAATTTATTGCTATACAAATGTATTATGACAAAAAGAGAACAGATACAAATTTATTACTTTTAACCAAATATATAGCTCATGCAAACAAAGTACATAAAAAAATTCCCTGTTACAAAACAAAACAAATTTCTATGATTTCCAATTAGTCTATTTAAGTACTTGCATTTTGCATGGTGGCAAGCTCAAATAACCATTCACCATACAGTATACTTCTTCCAGACAAATTTTAATAGAATCACTTAAAACAATTAATTACCAGAGTTTTCACTCAAGCTATACTGGAAAAGATATGATGGCAATAAAAGACATTTACTTGCTGGGTTCTGGAGGCCTGTTTGTTATTAACATGTAAATTAAATCATCACAGCTGTTCCATTTTTAATCTGGAATATGAAGTGTGGGGCCAGACTTGGACCAAACAGCCTTTTCCTATTACATGCACATTCATTAGAACGTAATAGCAATATTGGGCATAATTTCTTATGCATTTTTGAAACAATTATTTTTGTAATTTGTTAATGTATTTTCTTATTTGTTTTTATTGAACAATTTTATGTTTTAATTTCAGGAGCAGATGTATTTAGCAAAAGCTCAGATAGAAAAGGATGTTGGAAAGCATGTTGGAAAAATAGAGCAAGGGATTTTGCGTTTATAGGAATGATAGACAATGGGCAATAGACAATTCTTAAATTGTGGTCACACTACAACTGCTTTGCATTTCATCAGCCCAACATAGCTTAATTAAACATGGGATATATGGTGTGAAAGTAATAAATTCCCAGTAGATAAATATAGGTATATAACACAGGGATATTAATTTACATAAATTTAATATACTCACATAACAAGATTATAGGCAATCATTAAAGCATTTTTCATTTTGCACATGCACCAAGTCTATGGTGTAAACATTTTGGCCCTATTTATTTGTATTTTATTTAAATTAATAGATGCAGTATGTTTAATAATATATATATATATATATATATATATATATATATATTATATATATATATATATATATATATATATATATATATATATATATATTGAACATGTCAAGTTCAGTATATAATAATGCATTTTCTAGTATCTTATAGGTTGTAGGTTTTTTCTATTTCTTTTACATCATATCAAGATGTGAACAGAATACAAAGAATCATTAAACTGACCTTTAAAGATAATTTATTAAACAATAAATTGGCATTGCCCCCTTTGTCAGAACTAACATTCAGCTGATGTTAAGGTTTTTTTTTTACTACTGTTTGACGTCAACTCAAAGAAAAAAAAATTACCACTCTTAATGTAGAATTTTTTAAATTGTGTGACGTTTAAAGCTTCCTTTCATGTACAGTCCATTCAATGTGGGTCTGTTTTGTCATTCTTTTACTTTAGCATAACCATTACTGAGACAGTATGGCAGTATGGACACTGAGTACTGTCACTACTGACCAGGAGTTGTTCCAAAGGCAATCAGTACATTTAAGAACAGAGCTTCTGTCTATTTACACTACATCTACCTGTCAACCATTTTAGAGAAAGGAGAGAGAATGAAATTGTTCTATGTGTCTGAAGCTGTAGACATCTTAGGCTCACCAAATGGGTGGCAAAACATCTTCTGCTGTTGCTTTACTGATTTATATTACTTTACTGTATACATTTAGCAGGGAGTTACATTTGAATGAATGTAGTTTCAATTATACCAGAGCCACTTGAATCAATTAGAACCAGTTCAAATCAATTTTTGAGGTAATTTGCATGACAATATTTTTTTCTCTTCTCTAAGATTCTAGCTACTGGAATAATATGAACGTATGAATATTCTAACTGATATATTTTATTATCATTATCACTTTCGTCCAGTAGCATTTTTAGCCTGGCAGCAAGTTTAGATGGATTATTATTATATTATTATTATTATTATTATTATTATTATTATTATTATTATTATTATTATTATTATTATTATCTTTTGCTGCCATTATTATCATCTTAAGCTAGCATCATCATGCTATGCCAAGTTAGTAGACACATTCCTGCAACCTTTTAAAGAATATTGTATAAACTAAATTATTTTGATTCAATAGAGATTCTTGCTTACAATGTAAAGGATGTAGCTCAAATTTTATCCAGATATTATAAACCTCTCTCTTTCTGGTCTATATACAACAGCAGAGTTTGCAATATGTCAAAACATTTTTATGATACTGTTCCAATGTTTTATTTTCTTCTTTTTCAAGTTATATTTTCATGGTATATACATGTGAATATTGAGCTATTTTTGAGTTAACAACATCACATTGTATGCATACTGTAAATGTAAGCCCCTAAACAATGAATGCTAGCCTGTTATTCAAAATAGCTTTGTTAAAATGTGTGCCATGTCAGGAATGAATCAATCATACAATATTTCTACCACTTCATGGTGCTTTAAAATATTGTACTGTACATGTGACCGAATGAAAGTGTCTGGAAGTTTGTGTTGCTCTTTTTTTAACAGCAAACCATGTGGATAGACATGATATAGCAAGTACAATGTGTCAATAGCTGTCATTTGATATAGTATCAATATTGAAACATTTGTCATGATATATTAAGCGTGCAATGTGACAGAATTGCAAACTGTTAAATAACAATTTGATGAATGCTACACCTGTCATATTCTGACAATTTCTGCTAGCACATATGAATAACAGATAAGAGAGATATAGAATTTAACTTTTGCGTGATTTAAATGTTAATGACACTGAAATTCTGTCTTAAACACATTGGGGGACATGTATGAATGGGGCTGTGGCAATTTATTTGGCAAGATGTCCACCAAAAAAAACCTGTTGTTAGCCCAACATCCTCAACACTTTTATCCATGTTAGTTCTTAGGGGGCATGTCCGCCATATTCTTAAGATTAGACATAGATATGAATGTTGTTTGACAGAATGTGGCACAAAAATATTGTACAGATGTAGCAGAACTAAACAGAACAGATGTTGCACCGTGATTTAATGGCACAGAATATTATCTCACCTTTTTCCATGCTTTTCAGTGGCCTTTGTTTACAGATCAGAGCATATAACACAAAAAGCCGTGATATTACGGTCAAGCTGTACTCTGCTACATCCGTACTAATCCATGACAGTTTAAAAGTGGCGTGGCTAAGAGCAAATTTGTCTCAGATGAACTGTTATTGCTCATCCTTTCCCAACTAATACCACAAAAGTAATAAAAACTAACTTATAATAATTATAAGACTATATAAAATTATATAATATAAAATTAATACAAATTTAAAAATTCTAAAACCAATACCACACCTAAGAAAGTAGGTTTTCAGTAGGGTATTTACAGAGTTATCACAGTATGTTCAGTGATTACAAACACATCACATCAGGCTAGAAATAAAATAAATGCCATTAGAAAAGTATAGAAATCTTATTGTTCTTGCTTGGAAAACCTCATGTCCCAGCAAGGCCTTGGGAGCAAGCTATTGTTGTATGTAAAATATTGGAAAGAGCAGAATAATAAAATTTCAACAGTGATCAATATCAGATTAAAATTTGTTTATTTTAATATAGGAGAAACAATATAAACATTTTAGCGAAAAAATTGTTCATATAAAGCTTATAAATCATCAAAAATCTGACTTACTGACCCACATTTGAAGGAACCAAAATGAACTTACAATTTAAAAGTATAAAAAGATATATTTTGTAAGACTTTACTTAGACAAAATACAAATATATGAACTCTCCTATCATTGCTAACAGGCAAAACTACTGTTTGAAGACACAGGAGCTTTCTATACATGTCACAATGCTCTCCCTCCTACACAACTGTCAATATCAATCTGGTAGTTAGAAAGTTACAAGTGATAAGCTATAAGTGTTAATCATAGTTAAGAAAACTTACTTTTGTATCCTAATAGTTTTTTTCTATGGTGCTATATATAGAATAATGCAGTTTATTTATGTGTATTTCCAATTAATAATTAATAAAATGAATAATACAATTTTGTTCATATTTTTATATTCTTCGTTTTTCTTCTAAGTAAAATCTTATGAAATGTATCTTTTTAAACATTTAGATTGTAAGTTAATTTTCATTCCTCCAAATGTAGGTCAGTGGTCAGTAGTAGTACGTCAGAATTTTGCATGCTGTTAACTTTTTATCAACATTTCTTTTGTTAAAATTTTTATATATTTTGTTTTTTCCTATATCAAATGAAATGAATGTAATTAGATATCGATCACTGTTGAAATTTCCTTTTCCTAATCTTAGCCTATACGCTACAAATGGCAGTAGCTGGCTCCCGAGATCTTGCTGGGAGTTTTGCCAAGTAAGATCGCTATGATACTTTAAATTCACTAAGATACTGTTCTAATGACTTTAGATTTATTTCTAGCCTTATGTGATGTGTTTGTAATCACTGATACTGCTACGTTACCTTCAAAAACAGCTAATTGAGAATGAGATTTATCATAGATGCTGTATTGGTTTTATAATTTTATATTTTGTAATTTTATATTAATTTTATATTATATAATTTTGTATTATTTGTATATCATATCTAGAGATGAGCGAGTAGTAAAAAGTTCTAGTTCGAATAGAACCTCGAACTTTAGTGTGTTCGGATTCGAGGTTCTATTCAAACTAGAACTCGAACCCCATTAAAGTCAATGGGAGAAGATGTTGTGGTTAATTGTTATACTTAAACAGGTGAGGAGAATCGGTAATTACCATCCATAGCAGTACAATGGAAACATTTAAAAACTTAGTGAAGAAAATTTGGCTTTAAGAGTGACAGAAAAAAAATTGATAGGATCAAATATTTAATTACATAGAGGCAGTGACGACTTAAGGCAGCCTAAACCCAATAACTACAAGACAACCCCCACCCACACCTACCTACCCACCCAATCCCCAAAATAACACTCGACAACGGTGTGGATTAAATGGGCACAGCAGCCGTTTTATTAACAAAAATACAAAAACGGCAATGAATTACTTTTATTTCTTTTTAAAACACACACCCCAAACAAGATTCAACCAATAAAGAACACCAAACATCCCACACCATTGGGGCTGCAGGTTCTTGCAGCCAACGACATGGTCTGGCAACCCATTCTCATCTGTAATTACCCTCAGCCATCACCCCCAGCTCGAGGGCACCCAGAAGCCACCACTGGCGGCCACTATATCATCTGACTCTCAGAGGCCCCTCCTAAAAGAGCCCCACCATCGCCAGTTCAACCTCATGTTCCATCATGTGATTTGGGACCAATAGCAGGCTATGACTTCCACCACCATCTACTAGCTCCAAGGAACCCCACCGCCAACTGGCCAATCTTGTCAACCGGTGACAAGATTCAAGCATGACTGCACCAAACAACCCACGCCACCACACCAAACCCAAAGCACCCTCATAAAGAAGGGAGGGAAGGTGGGAGTTTAACAGCCTGGGCGCATCTGCTTCTGACGTATGAGGGGAAGGCTTATGAAGCCCTCACCCATACCTAGCCCTGGCCCCCTTTGGCGCTCCGGCTCCGGCCCCCGTCTATCCTCTCAATGGCTAATTGAAAAGATGAGGACAACTAGCAAGCTGGGGCATAGCTATAGGAGGTGCAGCGGTAGCAGCTGCTACAGGGCCCTGCATCCTGAGGGGACCCAAAAGCCCCTTTAACACATAGGAGATTTGAAGGTAGTGTGTTATACAATTACTGAACCCTCAAAACTGCAAAAACTTAACTTTTGGGCACTAAGTATGATTTAGCTAATCCAAGCACTCTGTATAATATATATCCATGTATATGAAATATATAACGGATTTTGGCGCAAGCCTCTTGAGAAAGCTTGGCAAAACGCACGTCGAGGCTATCCCATTTCCTTGGCAGTGCATCTCGTCCATTCCTGTATACACTTGGTAATGTATTGTGTGTGAGAGGTGTGGCATTATTGTATGCCCATCTTGATGTGTCCATATACTATTTAATCACTTGATCTCTAATATAAGACACTTTAATATTAATGTTAAATATTATAGGTTATACACCTTAGATGACTTTCTATATTCAGGAATGGTGTGATTTTTATGCCTTGTTTGATATGGGCATTATTATTGTTTTTAGCCTTAAATTTGTACTATTTGTGACATATTAGTTTTTAATATTTATTATTGAATTAATAAAGATTGTCAATATAAATTTTCCTATGACTTTTTTTTCATTGTATTATTTTTTGGTTAACATGTGTATGTGATATAATGACTGTAGACTGAGCATTGGACCTTATTGAATTGGTGATACTAGACATAACCTTATGTTCACATGTGAACTAAACGAATATTAATTCTTAAGGTCTATGGACGTTGGCCACCTGTGGATACCTGTGAGCAGGGATGCAGACATATACTGTGGCGTTCCTTCCGCATATTCATAGTGAAATGGAGTAAGGGTATGTGCACACGGCATCTTTGGATCCGTGTTGAGTCCTTAAAGTGCATCCAAAAATGCAGCGTCTTTTGGATGCAAAACGCAGTTGAGTGTTTGGATGTGTGTTGGATGCAGCAGAATCGCACCCTATAGCTTTACATAGGGTTCCTGCTGCGTCCTTTGGATCAAGAATTGATATGTCACTTCATGGAACGGATCCGAAAGACACAGTGAGACACACGTCAGAGATCACTCGTCTGAACGCCGATGCGTGTTTCTAATAAACTGCAATGTAAAATCACACTGCTATTTATTAGATAAAGTGCTTGGGTCCATTTGGGGACTGACAGACGGACCCAAACACATATCCAAAAGCGTATGTAACACGGAATCAAAGAAGCCGTGTGAACATCCCCTAAATGTAATTACAATTTCATTCTGGTTATTCCTTTTTCAGCTATGGATACACAGCAGCTCTGTATGGTGTCCTCAGTCAGAGTCTACAATCCCCATCCACCTCCTTATGTACACAGGGGAGGTGAAGACATGTGAGGTCACCACCAGACCAGCCCACATTTACAGCAAGACGTATTTCATGCTCTTTGTACATGAGACAAACACTTTTTTCTTGGACGTGCTCCCTCTGGTGGCTAAGAGTAGGAGATATTGAAAATTATTATGCATTTTTTAATATTTACCACAAATTGAATGAAATAAAAAATTTACAAAAAATTTTGACAAAAATGAACACACAATATTTCATCAATAAAAAAAATTGATGACAGATTCCCTTTAAGGCAATACATTGAAATATATATAACATGGTCATGTGATTTTTGCAGCCAATGAGAGCCCTACCCCTCAACGATGACATTTTTGACACTCTTTTGTGCTCTGCAGTGATTGAATGGCCGCCAAAAGTGCAGAAGGCCACTGAAAATGAAGTGTCGAACTAGAACTAGAACTTTACTTGTTCTAATAAAATGTTTGGTTCAGTTCGAGTTCTAAAAATTCAAGAAGTTCTACTAGAACTTAACTTTTCTAGAACGGTTCAATCAACACTAATCATATTTTATATTAATTTTATATGGTATCATTTTATATTAATATTATATTTTTTAATTTTATATAGTTATATAAATAATATAAGTTAGTTTATATCACTTTACTGGTATTAATTGGGAATTTTTTGCCTTTTGGCAAACATGGTTTGTTTAACATGGCCAAAGCTGTCTATCAAGAATTTAGTTGAGTATTTTTTGAATTTCAAAACTGTCAAAAACCAACTGTAAAAACATCCCCATAGACCTCAACTGAAAATCCGAGTTGTAATCCACATAACTCTTATTTTCAATAGGTCGGATTTCCAAACTGCCATTTTTACAAAAAAACGTGGAACAAGTTAATTAATTCCACTGTATTTTAGGTAAAAAAACGCATCCCAAATATTTCTGTCAGATTTTCACCCAAACATATAGAAATGAATGGTACTCATATTTCTGACTATAAATCCGTAAAGGAAGAAAAAAAAAACAACCTAAAATCCCATTGAAAACCAAGTAAAAATACTTGTTGGCAACAGCAGAATCTGACAAGTATTTTGACAGGTGTCGTGTGGACACAGCCTTAGTTTAAAAGCTTTAGGATTGTACATTTTTGGCTATCTGTAGTTGATGCTGCTGATAGCTCACTGCAATAGGAGTTTATACAGCTTTCATTGTACACAATAATAAAACCTTATAAGTTAGAAGGAATCAACTATCAGGCACTCAAGTTGTAGCAGAAGGTAAAAGTTCCATATAATGCACTAAATGTATTATAACTATGACAAGCTTCTTGACTCCAAAGTAAAATCGGTAGCAGAGCCTTCCACCTAAGAGTTGGTGTCTTTTCACAAGGCAGATGGGTCATCAAGGGTTTTAATGCCTTTGGGGTCTAAATGCTGCTTTTCCACTCTTTATAGCCATGCAGTACATGACAGTACTCACTTAGGAGTCATTAATCTAATATATGTAAATGGAAAGATAATGTGAAGGCATAGCCTAGGAACATTTTGCTTACTCCTAACTAGTGTTGAGCGATTGCGTTGGCTATCGAGATCGACTGATAGTCGATAGTCGGCCGCTATCGATAAGGTTTTTCGATAGTGAGCATCGATTATGAGCGATTACCATTAAAGTCTATGGGAGAGAAACAGCACCTTCATTATTAACACCCAAACAAGGCTGGAGAAGCTGAAATTAACATCCACAACAGTCAAATGGATACGTGCTACATCTTAGGCAACACACACTTAGGTTATAAAAGGGCACAGAAAAAAAGTCACAGACCATTCACTACCCCTCCCCCTTGTAACCACAGCATGCCCCTTTAAAACCCTGCATCACCCCCCAATTAAAAAGTGCCGGAATGCAGTATGATTGGAACCATCATGTGACTTGACCTGGACATTGAATATCCCTGTCCGGGAACGCAGCATGAGCCCCAAACCTGCATTACCCCCAGATTTAAAAAGTCCCCGAAAAAAGGAGTCTTTCAACCACCATTTTAGTTGAATGGAAAATAACTTCCTGTCCTGGCCACAGAATGACCATTAAACCTGTTTTGACCCCCAGATTACAAAGTGCCGGAAAAAGGAGTCTTTCAACCACCATTTTAGTTGAACTGGACATATATGTCCCTGTCCTGGGCCACAGAAAATGACCATTAAACCTGTCTGACCCCCAGATTACAAAGTCCCGGAAAAAGGAGTCTTTCAACCACCATTTTAGTTGAAACTGGACATTGACTAGAACTGTCCTGTGCCACAGAAATGACCCAGGGCCGGAGTTACAGGGGGTGCGGTGAGAGCCCGGCTGGCGTCCGTAATCTATTAAAAACCCCAGGTTAAAATGCCCTGATGACGCAGCCAACAAAAACTGTCGTGCTGAAGCAGAGTGCGGAAGGCGAAGTGTGAGAACTCCAGCCTTCCTCAGTACACAGTCAAGACTGGGTAGCGCTTGCCCCTCCGTATGAGTGCGGACCAATTGAGCTTCATTTGGAATACTGGTGGTTAACGCTCCTGTTACACCCAGGTGCCCTTTTGCTTGGCATTCTTTTTCTCATTTTACTCAACTGCTAGAGGAAATTGTCTCTGTACTTGTTCTCTGTCCGTGCTCCATACTCCATGTCCTCTGAATTAAACCTACATCTGGTCAAGTTTTCCTGTACCTCCCCTTGTACAAATTCAGGGGAATTTTTTTACCAGCTATTTTGTACATGAAAGTTTTTTAGTAGTTTAATTCTAGAAAACACATTTTAAAATAGGAGGGAAAATCCACCATGTCTTTGTTTCTCTTTTTTTCATTGTATTAAATGGGTTGTCTCAATACAGGGATTGATAGCTATGTTAAAGATCTTGCAAAAACAAGTCATTTTGCAATATGTGTCCATTAACAGTGTCCTACCTTTTCCCTGTTTCTGACAGCACCATCACCCTTGAGTAACTCTTGACAATTGTGAAGAACAAATGTCTGTTTAGAAACAACATTTTTTTAGAATAGGAACCTGTAGTATAGCTGCATGTCACAGCAAATGCCCCCAAAAATTCAAAGCATGACCCTTGAGCCATTTTGGACAATTGTGAAAAAACAAATGTCTGTTGGAAACAACATTTTTTAGAATAGGACCTGTAGTATAGCTCCATGTCACAGCAAAATGCCCCCAAAAAATTTCAAAGCATGACCCTTGAGCCACTTTGGACAATTGTGAAGAACAAATGTCTGTTTAGAAACAACATTTTTAAAATCGGACCTGTAGAAATAGCTGCATGTCACAGCAAAATGCCCCCAAAAAATTCAAAGCATGACCCATGAGCCACTTGGTCAATTGTGAAGAACAAATGTCTATTAGAAACAACATTTTTTAGAATGGACCTGTAGTATTTGCTGCATTTCAAGCAAAATGCCCCCAAAAATTCAAAGCATGACCCTTGAGCCACTTTGGTCAATTGTGAAGAACAAATGTCTGTTAGAAACAACATTTTTTTAAATTAATAGTACCTGTAGTATTGCTGCATTAAAGCACATGACCCAAAAAATTATAAAAATACTTCTCAGCCACTGTTAAAAATTGTGAGGGAGAAATGCCACTTAGAAAGCCACATTCTGTTCCAAAGGACCATGATTATTGCTGTTTTCCACAGCTACATGACCCAAAATTATAAAATGATTCCCTAGCCACTGTTAAAAATTGTAAGGGAAAATGCCACTTAGAAAGCCACATTTCTTTTCCCAAAAAGGACCATGATTATTGCTGTATCTCACAAGCTACATGACCCAAAAAATTATAAATTTGACTTCTCACCACTATTAAAAATTGTGAGGGAGAAATGCACTTAGAAGCCACATTTTGTTCCAAAGGACATAATTATAGCTGTATCTCCAGCCCCAAATGCCTCAAAAAACCATGCGAAAAACTTCTTAAGATAAAGTGAGTAAATTGGAATACGGTGTTGTCATGAAACCTTGCTGTCTTTTACAGTCTCCTCACAGCAAAAGAGAATAAAAGAGGAAAAGAGAATAAAAATTGCAGTAAGAAATGATCATTTTAAAAAAAAGTTTTCAAGAGGACCATTTCTTTTTGAAAAGGAATGTGAAGTAGACCGGCAACTAATCGGTGACCTCGGCAATTGGGGCCACAACATCATCAGAGATCCATGCCTGATTCATCTTGATGAAAGTCAAACGATCCACATTATCTGTGGAAAGCCGGATGCGTTTGTCTGTAATGACACCTCCAGCTGTGCTGAAGGTCCGTTCAGATATGACGCTGGCTGCCCGGGGAGGACAACACCTCTTGGCGTGACGAGCCAGCTCGGGCCATTCGTCCATTTTGGATACCCAGAAGTCTATTGGGTCCGGAACACATGCAAAAACATCGGTGTTGAGACGCAGATAGTCGTGCACCATGATCTTAATCTGATCTCTGTGTGTTGGATGTGTGCCCTGCATTGCATGCGTTGGTGAGGTGGTAAACAAGATTCCAGAGGTCACCCCATTGGCTTCCGCCAAACCAAGGCCTGCTGCTGCCGCTACGCCTACTTGGCACTCTACTGCTGTCACGTCGCTGGGGTGTTGTTCCACCGTGACATTTGGGGAACGTTGAAGCAGACGCAACAAATGTCTCCAGTTGATCAATCAGCAAGGTCTCCATTTCCTGCTTTTTTCTCTCTATTTGGGTGGGTGGAAGGAAAGTGCTGAGTTTTGTTTTGTACCGGGGATCCAGGAGGGTGGCCACCCAGTAACTGTTGTTCATTTTTAGGCCTTAATGCGAGGATCATGTTGAGGAAATGGAGCATCCAAGCACTTTATGTGAGAGATGGAGCCTTGATTTTCCCAAGCCTCTGGGTCGAGGGCCTAGCAAACTGATCTTCTCACTTTTCCCCCTCCGCCTGAAATTCGCGCCAACCTCTTTCCAAGGCAGGGACGTCGGGTAACATCAGTGTCTAGGAATACCCCCCTCCTCCTCCCCCTCCTCCTCCCGCTGCCTCCGGCACAGCTTTTAACACAGCCCTGACTTGCCTGAGATGATGCACCCGAGAGCTGATGCGCCACCTTGCACTAGCTCTGGACCCCGAAACCACTGCCTAATGAAGACCGATGAAATTGTTGAAACTGTCGGGCCTTGTGGATTTGACGGAGAGAGAGGCTCCGTGTCCGCATCTGTGTCCGTCTCCTGCTCCGTCGCTGGCGGGACCTGTTGTTTCAGAGTTTTCCACGATCGTTCCAGATCTTAGATCACCACACTGCTCATGCTGACAATGGAATTGTCCACACTGACCATTTTGGTGGCTTCTTCAAAACTGGGGAAGGATGGTGCCCGAGCTCTTTCACCTGCCTCCACTCTCGGGGTTCAACACCCCGAGGTCCGCACCGCTGCTGTCAGGCAATGTGTCACTTCGTACTGCGTAATAGCATTGCGGGTGCTGCCACCACAATCGCTGGAGCATGTGGAGGGTGGAATTCAGCGTGTTGCCAAGTCAACAATTTAGACGGTTGACGGGAGCCGAGCTGACGCTGCAACGCAGCCAGGCGGGACGAAAGCAGGGTGCGAATGGCAAGAGTTTCGAACTCAGACCTCGAGCCTTCTTCAGCAGGCCCGTCCAGGGCCGGGTAGCTTTTTTAGAAATTTCTGGACGACAAGGTTCATGACATGTGCCAGGCAAGGGATGGCTCCAGCCTTTCCGATCTTAAGGCGGCCAGCAGATTTTGCCCGTTATCGCACACCACCTTGCCTGGCACAAGGTTCTTGTCAATCAGCCAGTGCTCGGTCTGATTGCGGAGAGCCGTCCACAGCTCCTGACCTGTGTGTGGACGGTCTCCAAGGCAGATTAATTTCAACACGGCCTGGTGTCTCTGGGCACGTGATGCCACCAGAGGACCTTGGGGGGAAAAAACCCTGCACCCTCCCTGCGGTTTTGAAGAGGCGTGTGCCGAGCCCGAGAGCCACCGTCACCCCAGAGAAAATCCACCCAGCTCACCCATTTAGCTGTCACAGAGATATAGTGGCCTTGGCCGTGCTTTACTAGTCCATGTGTCGGTGGTGAGATGGACTTTTCCCGGGCACAAAATGCAGACAACGCGCTTGAAATTTTAGATGACACGTGGTTGGCCAGGGCAGGGCGGCTTTTCTGCAAAGAAATGCCTGCCGGCATCTGGTATTGGGGGCAGGCGAGGGCCATGACGTGGCGGAACCCATCTGTGTCCACCAGACGGAAAGGCAAAAATTTTCCAAGGCCAAAAAACCTGGCAATGCCGACATTCAGGCTTTTGGCTTTGGGATGGTTTGGGTTAAAGTGTTTCTTCTGCTCCCAAACCTGGAAGACAGAAGGGTGGCTTGCTAGACTGGCCGCTGTACGGCGTGCAGGTCATCAAACTGGTTGGGAAAGGGGAAGGGGTTTGGATGGGTCTCTGGTGGTGCTGGTGGTACTCGGGCGACGGTGGAGGCTGAGCGGAGGGTGATCCCTGATCATGACTCTGAGAGAAAATGGGCAGCTGAGGAACGCTTGGTGGTGGCGGAGGAGGGGAGGCGGGGGACAGAGGGTGTGATAGTGGTTGGAGGCCGGCGTTTGGTTTTGGCCTTTTTTGGCCAAGTGTTCCCTCCATTTCAACTCATGCATTCGCTGCATGTGAATAGACATGTTGGTGGTGGTTTACCAATTCAGGTTCTTTCCTCTACTTATGCGTTTACGGCAAAGGTGGCATATGACATCGCTGGGTGAATCAGAGGCTTGCTCAAAAAAGGCCCAGGCTTGAGAGGTCCTGGACCTTTTTGACGGCGATAAGCGAGGAGCGGGGTTTGCGCTGACCGTGGCTGGCGGAATCATATCAGCGGACTTCTGCGACCGCCATCTCCCTTTTTGTGGCGGGACCCCGTATTGACACTACCCCATCGTCTTTTCCCCCTCGTCCACTGATGAAGCGCTCGCAAGCAAATTCTGCAGAAAAGACCCGGATGGATCCGCAATGTCGTCATCATCATCAACACAGGTGACTTGGTCGTCCTGACTTTCTGCATCCAGAAGCTGCGGGCTACAAGCAAGGGGCACTGCAAGGCGTTGCCGACCGCCCGGGATTTTTGCCGATTGACCAGCTTCCTTCACCTCCTCTGATGGCATCAGTAACTGGACGTCAGAGCAGACTAAATCATCCTCTTGATCTTTTAACATGCCTTCTGACCCCAACCGCATTTTGTCATCAAAGAGGTCTTCAGACAATGGATTATCCACAGTGGTGGGTACACGAGTTGACATTTGGGCTGCTTCATGTTGGACGGATGCTGATGATGCTGATGACGACATTTGTGGCCGTGACTGCGAGGACGAGGAGGTAAGACTGCTAGATGCAGGTTGCATTAACCACTGAAGGACAGATTGGCGACGATGTTCGTTACTTAGATTCACAGGGCCCTGACCCAGCGATGACAGGCCTGACGGTCCTGCAACTGACGATCCGCTGGCATGCGTGTTGTCGCCAGCACTGGAAGGAGCACCTTCTCTCGTACCTCTACCTCCATGTGCTACCCCCCTCTTTGCTCTCTTACCACCTGCATTTAGCTCCATGTTCAGAAATATAAAAATTTGAGAAGGTATGGAATAGTTTTGGAAAGTCTCTTATTAAAAGACGGCAAATCACAGCTATTCTCAAATCCCTCTAATCAAAACAAAATTGCTGTTTTAAGATTTACGTAGATGCTGCGTCAATGAACAATGCTGGGTGCGCAAAAGTCAAAAAACACGTAACTGTTATGTTTTGGTATAATAAACGATATTTTTTGCACCTTTCAATTCACCTGTGGTGAATATAGAATTGCTGTTTTAAGATTTACGTAGATGCTGCGTCAATTAATAAAGCTGGGTGCTCAAAAGTCAAAAATAACGTAACTGTTATGTTTTGGTATAAAAACAATATTTTTTGAAACCTTTCAATTCCCCTGGGGTGAATAAGAATTCTGTTTTAAAATTTACTAGACTGCGTAAAATGAACAATGCGGGTGCGCAAAAGTCAAAAAAACAAACTGTTATGTTTGGGTATAATAAAGGGTATTTTTTGACCTTTCAATTCACCTTGGGAATAAGAATTGCTTTTTTAAAAGATTTACTGGTGGCACAATAAACAATGCGGGTGCGAAAAAGTCAAAAACACTAACGGATTTTTTTCGTACGTACAGGGTATTTTTGGCAACAAACAACATGGCGACTAAAGATTGCTGTTTTGTAATTTAACCAAGGTGGAATATCAACAGTCACAGTGTAAGGGGTAAAATTGAAAATGAACACCTATCAAAAGGGTATACTGATAATAAAAATGGAGTTTTGCCAACAAAGAACCTGCATTACTAAAATATTGTACCCAATATAATTCAGGCTCCCCAATATCCGGAAATATTTCAATAGCAAACTGTTAATAATAAAGATATTCCACTACAATGTCTCACTAAGTCTTGTGAATTTTATCCATTCTTTTTAGATTGAGCTTGTCTGTGCCGCCCGCGGGCCCCCCCCCTCCCCCCCGCTCCCACCGCGTGAATTTACAGCGAAATGCTTTTAAAATTCTCTAGCAAAACTACATAAAATTTTCAAATCTCAAATCTAACTAAATTGGAAGGATCACACAATAGTAGGGGTTTTCTCTTGCAGAAATAAACTAATTTCGCTGAGCTGTTTGGCCCAGGCAAGCGCAGCCCTATCCCTATGAGACGCTGAGAGACACTGAGGCTGAAACAGGAAACCTGTTTTATGTAAAACCGGGTCATGTGATTTTTCCAGCCAACCGCAACCATACACATCCGTCTTTAGTCGCACACACATCCACCCTGCCTATTCTGTAACTGATTTTTGGGCCTCCCAAAATTTCAGGGAAACGCCAAAAAGGCGCGATCTTAATAGATTCTCAGATTTTTTAACCCTTAATTTTCGCATGATCTGGGGATTTCGATCACCAAAAAACTTGGATTTCAACTTTTTCGATAAAATCCTCAACACTACTCCCAAACCCGAACTTGTCACCCCTCTCTTTTAAAGGATAGCTATGGATTTTATGCCTTTGCTGCAATAAAGATTGAAATTCATTGATTAGTTTTACAAGTTCTAATTTATTCAGTGCAATGTTAAATATGTATGCATTAAGCTTAACCTTCCCTTGTGGTGGCTGCCCCAGTCTTTTGGCCCTAAAGTGGAACATTTGTTATCAGCCCCAATTAATAAGTTGTAAATTCCCTATTAATTCCCTAATTCCTAGAGAGGTGCCAAATTTTCCCCAAAAGGGTTTTGGGGGATAAGATTCGGGGTTTGTTTAAATGAGAAAATTTTCCCAATCCCTGCTGATTGGTTAGGTATTGTGCATAGTACATCCTGCCTCTCTATATCTTCTACAAAGGTATTTCTGAAAAAGAAAATAGGATGCGCAAAGTCTTAACCATTATTTTATATTTGTTGTTTTTTCAGAAATGCACAGAAATTGATTTCTGCCAAAAAATGCACCAAAAATATACTGTGTGAAAGCACTCTTAAAGACATGGCTGATTTGGGCCTTTAGAACACCAGCTATTTTCCCATTTTTTCCTTGATTTTGGTTTGTGTGAGGCCCTTTAAAACTACATTTTAAGTTTTTTTTGTTTTTCATTTTTGTTGCAATAATAAAGAGGTTTACCATACAGAAAAATTTTAAATTTTTTTAGGGTTTTAAATGTTTTTAATTGATTATTAATTTATCTCACTAAACTTTTTCTTTTTATTTTGTGTTTAAATTTTGGGCTTTCAAAAAAATTTATGTTTAAATGGGTTACCTTCCCACTTAAACTGAAAAAAGGGAAATTCTCTGAAAAGTTTTAAGGGTTTTCCCCTTTTCACTAGTTACGCAGAAAAACCCCCTTTTATATAAAAGTCCAAAAAGTAGATTAACCGAGCAGTCATTAAAAAATTTCTCTTTGGGTTCAAAATGTAAAAAGAAAGTCCCTTTTTTAATTTGAACAACTGAAGGATTTCACTTTTTCTTAGCAAGGCCAGAACCCCCTCTTTTGTCTAGTAGCAGCAGAAGCCCCTTCTTAACCAGCTGAGGAATTTTCTAATCAAGAAAGTGCAATTTTTCAAGGGGAATCCCTTTTTAAACTTTTTCCCTTTGGTAATCTGCAGAAATTGGGGATCAAAAATTTTTTTTATTTAATAATCTGAAACTAAAACATTTATTTAAGCCATCTGTTTCTTTGTTGATCCATGTAGTAGAGATCTGTAGTGTAGCATCTATATAAAGTAAAAAATTTTTTTTCACATTAAATATTTTTTTTTCCCCAGAAAGTGGGAAAAGCAAAAGGAACCCCCAAACCTTTACCCTAATGATAACAGCATAGGTATGAGGGGAAACTGGGGAAAATTTATTTAAAAGTTGGGGTTTTCCGTCAGGAACCCTTGGTTTCGGGGCAACCCCCTTGTTGTTTGTTAGGCAAGGGTTAATATAGATCCTCCCAAGGATTACTAGGTTCATTATGGGGCCCTATATAAAATGAGAGGGGAGCTCTAATTGGGCAACAAGAACAGACCATTTTCATACATGAGGCCCTTTCTCTGTGTATCATTTATGTCGTTTTGCATTTTTAAATGCAAAAAAAAATTAAATGACAATATTAAAAGTTATATTTTAGGACTATTTCCTTTTCTGAGATTAAGCTTATATGTAACAAAGTAGAAATATAAAAATATGATAAAAGCTTTTGAGGTCAGAAATTTCAGCCCAGGTTTAAGTCTTTTTTCATATATATAATTCTCACAGTTTTACAAAATTTTTAAAAAACTGCTATGTTGATGTTTTTAATGGTAAATATGCTAAAATCATGTTTTTAAATTTTCTTTTAGCTTTTCTGTCTTTTCATCACATTAAAATTCACCTTGTGTATCCCTGTAGTAAATTATTTGGGGTCTATGGGTGGGGGGAAATTGTCATCACTATGTATGACACTTTACTGACAGCGTCATTCAGTACATGCAGTTTTTTACAGTAGAGCACAATGGGGGAATACTTCTTGTTGAAAATTCATTGATAAGTGGTTTGTTTTATTAAAGCACCTTTGTTGTATTTAAAAGGCCCACAAAATGATAGTATTTGGTTTAAGGCCTCGTGCAACCGTGTTCAAGGCCCATGTGGAATGGATTTGTAGTGTAGCACCTACAGATTTTTATGCAAACCGTAATCTGAAAAACTCTTTAAATTTTTTTATGGAAACCAAAAAAGAAACTGCCACATAAAAAAGAAAGAAAAATTTTCCTATTCCTTTAATTCCCCCTAAAAAAAATATTCCCATAGAAACCGAAAACATTGTACGGGCACAAGAGAGGGTTTCCCTTTGGGGTCATTCACGGCACTGTGATTATGTAGATGACTATTGATTTTGCTGTGTTCCATCTATGCACTAAGTTAAAATGTGCAAAGTTACAAATTTAAATAGTGTAGTCTTTCTATTAAAAGTGTATCCAGATCTATGCTGAACATGATACTTGGTCCTTTTATGCTCCTTTTTTATTGCCCACCCTTTAATTAGAATAGAAAAAGAAAACCCCTATCATTTAAAGGGGTTTCTTTTAAATCAAGGGGGCATTTTATTAAACGTTTTTTTTTAAGGTCACTTGCTGCACACTCTAATTATGATTCTATTCACCAAAGGCGATAAGAACAATAATATGAATTGCAATTCTAATAGGCTTAGGTTCCAAAAAAATTGAATAAACTGATCAACCTGCAATAACAGCACACAATTCTTTAAAAAAAGGAAGCACGGGAAAATTTTTATAAACCACCCCAAAAATCTTGTAAAGACATTTTAAAAAAATATAGAAATAAATATTTGGAAATGGATAAATTTGGGGGTTTTAAATGAAAATTAAAATTTTACTGATTAATTGAAAAAGGTTTATTTAATTTAAGATTTTTTAATACATTTATAACCAAACACTATCTATTTGAAAACAAAACAAAGGCAGATATCATGCTACATCCTGTGTTTTTTCAAGACCCTGGGCAGCATTGAAGGGGGAACCCTTTTACAACTGCCACTTATCACCTCCATATATTTTTTTAGAAAAAAATAAAGCATAAATTAAAAACACACAAAAAAACCTACACATATTAGGTATCCACACACCGAAAAACCTTAAATTTAATCAAAACAAGGAACTAATTTTAAATGTGAATAGTGTAAAAAAAATTTTAAAAAAAAAAAATTTTAAAAAAAAATATATAATTCATTTTATTTCTAAGTGAACTTAAACTATTCCCCCATAAAGAAAACTTGTCTCGAATAAAACGAGGCCTCATCCAACTGCGTCATTGAAAAAATAAAAAAAGTTACAGCTTTTTGAAACCAAGGGGGAAAAAACTAAAAAAAAATTTCTGGTCATTAACTACTTTTCAGGCTTCGCTTGGGGTTTAAAATTTACAGATACTATTTTTTGGGGGTTTAGTATGATTCTAAATTCAATTTAAATATTTTTTTTTTTTTTTTGGTTTTAAAAAAATTTTTTCAATCCCCCCCCCTTTTTCGGGGATGCTGGGGGGATAGTTTGTTTTTTTGGAGGCAAGATCTAGTTTTCATTTATACCAATTTGAAGTATGAAGTATGTCTACACAGCAGTGGTTTTTGGTCAGATTTTTGGTGTATTCAGTATATAGAATCCGCTGAAAATTCGACTGCAACCAGTGCTGTGCAGACCGCAATAGAAAATCTGTGCTGTAGTCTACACAGCACAGATTTTCTACTGTGGGTTTTCCAAACCGCCAGACTTCTGGTGGAAGATAGAACATGTTTGGTCTTCTGCCGAATTCCCGTCGGATTCCTGTAGCCTCAATGTACAGGATCCGCGGGAAATCCGTAAAACCAACCATGGTTTTTAGTGCAAAATCTGTGCCAAAAAATGCATTACGGCAATGGTAAAATGTCATCGGATTTTGGACGGCATGTTAACATTGCTGTGTAGACTTAGCCTTACACCTTTTTTTTTCCATTTTTTCTGAGGCAGGATAACAAAAACACAACTTTGGCATAGGATATTTTTTCTATGAAGTTAACCATGCAACATTCACCAAATAACATGATATTGTGCTACATCAGACTTTAATGGGTGCAGTAGTTCCAATTATGTGTTTTTTATCATTGGTTATTTTTATATGATAAAAGGGGAAAGTTTTTTTATTTTTAGTATTTTTTCAACTACTTTTAATATTTTTTTTAACTTAAACATTTAGGGAGACATGCATGAAGGAAGGCGCTTCGAAGGGAATAGTTGAGTTTCATTTTCAGTTTATAATTTGCCTCAATGTATGAAAGTGTTTTTTGCTTGATTATAAATAGTGTCTAAAGTTCATTGCACCTTGCCTGTGTGTTAGGCGCATCAGGGAACTTAGACGCATTAGTAATGCACCTAATATGTATAAAGGTAATAGGTTGAAAATAAAAAAAAGGTCATTAGAATAACATGTCAGTGAATAGAAATTATGGAACTGGTCCTGCTTGGTGGACCACAGGTACCAGCAAGACCTGTGGTGTGCTGGCTCTTGCTGTATGTAGAATAAAGTGTGAAAGCAGCAAAAATACATTTAAAATTTATTGTAAAAGTTAAAAATTGTAAAATCTGAACAACAACATTAGTGGGTTATTTAATGTATAACTAGTTTTAGATTCTATTAAATTTAAATGCATTTTATAGGAGTTATTTTTATATTTTGGGGATATTATATTCTTTTATATTAATTTAATATAACATTTTTATTAAATTTAAATAACTAAATTTTATACAGTTTGATAATTATCATACAGTACTTTTTATTATTGTACTGGTGTAAGTTGAGAAATATTTCACATTTTTTTCCCTAACAGCAAATCCAGCTCTACTTCGACTCCACATTGTCCGAGCAGTAATTCGCCTAGTTTTGCCGAACTACATTCATATATGTGTCTAATATTACGAGCGTGGTGCGCAACGCCCCCAGAAAGCCCCCTCATGTTAGGCGCATTAGAAAGTGTCGAGTCTTACGAACAATGCGCCTAACACATTTGTTAGGTGCATTAGACATCGTAGCTGGCTCACTTTAGCGCATTTTACACCAGAAAAGGGTGAAAAACCCAATCGTAC
This sequence comes from Phyllomedusa bahiana, assembly GCA_025379985.1. Lineage (NCBI taxonomy): Eukaryota > Metazoa > Chordata > Amphibia > Anura > Hylidae > Phyllomedusa > Phyllomedusa bahiana. The sequence continues at coordinate 13,628 of JAODAL010030097.1, read as the reverse complement.
ATGTCTCCCTTAGTTCCGCTAAGGGACTTAAACATGCAATTGCTTGATTACTTGTATAATGTGATTTACTGCATAATATAGGCATATCATTGGTCTGCTATTGCATTCTGCCTATGGCAGTCATGGAGGTCTTTTATTAGGCGCCTAGCTGTTATGGCAACCAAATGGCATTCCTCCATCGCCTTGCTGGGAGTCAATAAGAGTGGTGTTACAGACTATGCCTTATTGGACAGACTATGGCCTTATTGGCTAAATATTGAGACACTTATCCAACGTTAGAGTCTTGGACCAGTAAATATTATTCAGCATGGGAAAAAAAATTTATGCACATCATTAAACTTGTTCAATAACCAATATTACGATTGAAAAAAGGCATAATGATTTACAGTACACTCAATCCTTGCTGTGCATGTTGTGAATTCACTTAGGATTAGTACATAGAGTTCTCATGTTAATTCCTTTCTGCGGACGATGGATCCCTCAGCACAACTGTACTGCTAAAGTGACGTTTTAAGGGGGGCACCCCCTTTTTGGGGTCTTTCCACAGGGGGTTTTTTTGGTGAAATTTTTTACTGCCCCCCCTTTGCCCCCCTTTACTACCAAAATATTTGTTCACTCATCTAAACTTTTTCCCAAATTTAAATTAATCAATTATGTGTTTTGTGCCCACGATTTGGCCCCCGAAAGCCCCTCCCCCGGGGCTGGGGGCGAAACTCTTTAAGCCTCCCGGCGGAAACCCCGTTTTAACTTTTTTTTGATTTCCCCCCCCCCACCCCCCCCCCCCCCCCCAAAACCCAACCAACTGCCAATCCAACTGGGTCGGGCCCCCGGGGCCCTTTCCCCCTTGCGGTCCCCCCTTTCCCCCTGCGTCCTCCCCTTCCCCCCGGCCCGGGGGCCGGCCCGGGTTTGCGCGGGCCCCGCGCCTTAGGCGCCACCCCGGGCCGGCTCACGGGTTTTTAAAAAGGGGCCAGTACGCCCATTATTGGTAAAGGCGGGGCGGGTAACCCTTTTTAACCCCTCCTTCCTTCCCCGGGTCCCCTTTCCCGGGAACTTTAGGGGCCTACTCCTTTTAAAAGAAACGTCTTCTGCCTATAGCCTGCCTTCCGTGAACCGAACCTTTACGCTCCTGTTTTCCTCGACCACGAACCTTTCCCCGCCTGTCCGGGACCCCTTTCCCCTGCCCCCCGACTACGCCTCCCCTCATGATTTTTTACCACGCCCCTCCCTTGGCTGCCCAACCGCAAGCAAAGTCACGCCAGTGGGGGGGAAAACCTGGTATTTCTCCCCGCAGAAAATTTCCATCCCAGTTTTGGGGCGGCGGGTTTGGGGGTTAAAAAACCGGGTTCTACTTAATTCCGCCCCCCGGGTCCCGGGGCCCTTTACACCATCGCTTGGGGGTGCTCCAGTGGATCCACTACCAGCACCCCTTACAGAAAAGACCCCCCCCAAAGGAAACCCCTCCCAAAGGGAACCTTTTGGCCCTTGAACTGAAAAATCTCACGGCGATAGGGGGAATCAGCATTAAAACCAGAAACTTGCGAAAACCAAAGCCCAGCAGCTAAAACCAGTTGTCCGCCGCTGCAGCACCCTGGCTAACCAAAAACCGCCGACCCCCCCCTCCTGTGGCGACCCTCCGCCAGAAACCCCGGGACCTTAGGCTGCTTTCCCACAAACCCCCGACAATTTTTAAAAGGGAACTCCAAACTGTGCAGGGGTTTTTAAAACCCATTGCTCTATGCCCCATTGATTTAAATTTGGCTGGTCAATTCCCCACTGAACTTAAAAGGGCCTTTCGGGGTCAGTTTTACTGTCCGGGAAGGCCTACTTTGGCCACCCCCCGGGGGATTTGGGGCGACCCGGGTGACAGGGCCCTACAGGCTTTCCCTAAAGTTTCCGCAGTGCCCTTTTGAAAGACCCGGGCAGGGGCCTTTTCTCTGCAGAGACCCTCTACAAAAATAAAATCGCCTGGTGACCCCTGGGTGGGCCCGACTACGCAATTAATTTTCAGACCCGGCGTCAAAAACTGCCCCTGGAACACGCCGCTCTATGGGCCATTTTTAAAAAAGGGCTTGTCCCGGAACAAAGGTTAAGGACACCCTAGCGGCTAGAAGACCCGCCTCCCAAAAGCAAAATTTACCCAAACCCTTGGCCACTGGGACATCGATGTTCGCTTTTTTCGCCCAGCGGAAAAAGGGAAAAACCTCCCTCCAGGAAAACGTAAATCTTGCCCCACCACGGGCCGTTTTGCCTCGCCTGGCCCGCTTTTTCCAAAAGAAACAGCGCCATTTCCCCCCAAAAACCCCAGTGAAAAACCCCCATGCATGGACCGGGCAAAATCTGTCCGAACAGGAGCTGTCCCGCCGTCGGCAGTAAAAAATGGCCTTTACTTCCCCACCCCGGGATCACTTTCGCAATTTGTTGCCACCCCAAACCCCCCCCCCCCCCCAAAAAAAGACCCCCCCCCCCGGCCAAGGGGAAAAAACGGGGCCCCCCCAAACCCCCCTAGGGGTTAAAAACCCCCCCGGGAAAGAGCCCCCCGGGGGGGGGGGGGGGGGGGGGCGGGGGGGGGGGGGCCCCCCCCCCCTAGGGAAACCCCCCCAAACCCTTTCCCCCCCAATCCCCCCCCACCCCCCCCCCCCCCCCTCCCTTATGGAAAGCCCCCCTTTAGTCTCCCCCCCCCCCCCTGGTCCACCCCCCCCGCCCCCCCCCCAAAACACCCCATAAAACCCTTTTGCGGGGGCCCTCAACCTTTTTAGCCACAGGATTTCCCGCCAATGGGGGCCCCCGGGGGGGAACTTTTTTCACCCCCACCCTGGGTGCCCCAAATTATCCCTTTCCCGGTTTGACCCTCTGGAAAACCCTTGGGATATCCCCGTGAGGGGGGTGAATGCTTAGTGGGGCCCTTTCGGTACGTGAACCAAGCCATTGTCCCTCCGCGGGGGGGCCTTACACAAGGAAAGATAACCTTTTACGTCCTCCCCTCGGTTTCCGTCCCCCCAAGCGACCCCTCTTGGGCCCTTTCCCCGTGGCCCCAAGCTCCATGCCCCGACCCTCAAAAACCGGGGAAAAAGGGGGGAAAGGTTCTTTGCGGGGGTTTCCCGACTGCCAAAAGTTCCTCTGTCCCTCAGCCCCCCACCCGCCCCCGGCCCAGAGCCCGGGGCCCATTCCCCCCCAAACCCATCTTAAAACGGTTCCCTGCCGGGTTTTCCCCGTTTAATTTACCGGGACTAACGCAAAACACTTTTCGGAGAAACGGGCCAACCCTTCCTCCTCATTGCCCCCATGACGGGTTCCCCTTTGACCCCCTTTTTCCGGGGACCAGCCCCTCCTCGGGGTAGAGTTTAAACCCGTTTTTCTAGACCCAGGGGCTCAGGGCCCAATGTGGGAAACAAAAATCCGTGAGAACCTCAAAAGGGTTTTATCCAAAAGCCCCTCATCACCCGCCGGAGGGGTTTTTTTTTTTTGAAAAAACCAGAAAAAGGGAGGGTTTTCTCTCCGCCTTGCACCCGACTGGGGCCCCTTTAAACCAAATTTAAAACCGGAAAAAAACCCTTATCCGTTCCCCCACTAATTACAGAACTTTTTGACCATCCAAACAGGGACCCAAAGGTTTTCTCCAAAGGGGACCGCGCGGGGCATACAACCTCATAAAATCCGTGAGGGAGATGAGGGGAAAAGACGGCTTTTTAATACCCGCGAGGGTCCCCTTTGAAAATCTAGTAATGCCATTCGCCGTCTTAATGGTCCCCTTCTTTTTCAGGAGTACAAAATGACATCTTCGGGGACCCGCTCAAACACATGTTTCCCCATATTTACCGGGACACATTTTGGGTTTTTCTTCCCCCTGACCTCCGGACCCATCTATCACGGGTTTGGCCTAGCCTGCAACGCCTTCGCCCAACCCCTGAAACCCCAAAATTTAGAGAAAGCGTGTTTCCACCCAATCCGTCGCATTTCCTCTTTTACATCGCTCCGACCGGGGGCCCCAAAAAATTTGGACCCCACTAACCCGTCTCCAAAACCTGAAAAGGCCCCCGACCTTTTGGAAAACTCCGACCCATACAAACTTTTTGCCCCCCCCCCTTTTTTTTGCCAATTACATCAGGAAATTTTATATCCCACTACCTACACTGGGGCCCCTTCCTATAGTGGCTCTCCCCAAAGGAAAAGAAGGCAAAACCCAAAAATTTGGCCCCCACCCCCAAAAAGAGCCTTCTCGGATTTTGAAGTCAGTTTTTTGGGCTTCCGCACCTATTTTTTCCCCCCTTTGCCCCTTTTGAAACCCCTTTTACCCGGGAGTGGATCCCCTCTTCGGGGGGGGCCGGGAGCTGTCCTTTATTTAAAAAGGTTTCCCCAAAAAGGGAAAACCATCACCGCGGGTTTCTTCTCCAAGACCTTCTCGCCCTGAGAGAACCCAAATCAAATTGGGGACCGAAATTTAACTCGCATCAAAAGGGCCCCGGGAGGAGGGGCCGGCATCTCCTGGGGGGGAAAGTTTCGCCCACCCCTTTAAAAGGTAAAATCCCGGACACAAAAACCTTCGTATCTCCAGTCGGCCCAGCGCCTCAAAGGGCAAGCCAGGTTCTTTTTTTTTTTTCAAGTTTTAAAAACTTCCAAAAACCCCTTTTTCCCGCCCAAAACCAAAAAGAAAACATGGGGGGGGGGCGGATGCTCTCTCTCGCGCTTTGACATAAACGAGAACCGCACACCAACACATTAAAACCTCCGGAAGGGCCTAATCCAAGCACCCACCTGTCCTCCTTCGGCAGTTTACCCCCTGGAAAAAACCTACGTTCCCCCCCCGCGCGCGGAGAATTTTACTAAATTTGGGGGACATTCCCTCTTTGAGGGCCCAGGACATCCGGGGGGCCCGAAGATTTTTTCCAAAAACGATCTCTGGGGTTCTACTGGTGGGCCGGGGCTGGCCCCTAAAGAAAATTAAGGACTTTCGTGGATGCCGTGCTACTTTCCCCGGGAATAAAGAAACCCCGCCACAGTCCTTCCGGCTGCTGCGCCCCTTTGCCTACCGCCCAGCTACCCAGGGTTCCACTGGGGTTTGGATGGATTTCATCACCGACCTTCCATCCCTTCGGGTAACCCCCGGGGATCGGGGGTCATTACGGAAAGGTTTTTCTAAAGATGTCCCCATTTCGCCCCCTTTTCCTGGGTTACCTTCCCCCACCCCTTGCCTCCCTTTTCTTTATTCCCCGTTTCCGCCTGTAGGGTCTGCCCCACCCCCCCCGTTTCTAAAACCTTAGGGTGCAGTTGGGTGCCCAAATTCTGGCGCCATTTTCTGTTTTCCCGATTACAGGTGAAGTTAACTTTCTTTCGCCCAAACCAACCGCAATCAAACCGGCCGGGTAAAAGGGGCCCTTTCAGATTCCGGGCACTACTTACCCCCTTTTTGTTTCTCCCCCAAAGGTTTGTTTGGGGGCCAACCTCCAAACCCGGGCCAAAATTTTCATAAAACTCTTTGGGACTCGGGGGTTTAAAGGCGAAATCTCCCTTTTTTAAATTGTATTTTCCCCCGGAAATCCCCCCCTCCTCCCCCCTCCCCCCCAAAATTTTTCCCCCCCCCCAGGTTCCCTCTGTAATCCCTTGGGTTTCCCACGATTTTAATCGGGCTTTGGGGGAAGAATTTCGCCCAGCCCCCCTTCACCCTTTCTGCTGCCCGAAATAAAGGGGAGCTCAGGCGGACAGAAAGGGGAACCGGCCCCAAACCCTTTGTCTCCCGGGAGAAACAAGTTTTTGGCTTTCCCCAAAAAAGGCCCCAGGTTAAAAATCCCCAGCTACAAGCGGGGCCCCGGGGCTTTCCGGGCCCTTTGAACCCCTTAGCCGTTTTAAGCCAAATTTAGCAAAAAGCCCCCGACTCCCACCCCCCCAAAGCGGATCAAAAAATTCTTTTAAAGTATCCCTACCTAAACCCGTCCTTTTGAACCTTTTTCCCCAGAAAAGTTGCCCCCCCCCCCTCCTGAGGCTGAAACCCTTTCCAACATATTTGCGGTCAAAGAATCTTGGCTATAAAGTCATTTAGGAGAAAAAGGGAAATTTCCCCATTTTTGTTTGGGAGGGATTCGGGCCCGGGCGGAAGATCATGGGACCCCGGGGAGAACATCCGGGGCCCCCGGCCGGTCCCCCCTGTTGAGGTTCACCCCAAAACCCCAGAAAGAGGAGGAGGCTTGGGGGGGGGTTTCCTGTCACGATTTGGAAATCCCCAGCCCCTCGCCCGGGTTTCGGGCGAAACTCCTTGCGGGCTGCCCTTCGGGTCCCGGCGCAACTGCCGTCCCAGGGGTGGGCCCCCCGGTTTTCCCCCTTACCTGACTCCCGGGCCCCCTTTTTCCTCCCCCCCCTCCTGCCGGCCGTAGGGCGCATCCCCCCGGGGGTTTTTTAGGCCCGCGCCCCCCGGCCTGGGGGATTTAAAAGGGGGCCATACCCCTTTAAATTGGAAAAGGGGCCGGCCATTTACCCTTTTTTTTTTAAAAAACCCCCTTTCCTTCCGGGTCATCTTTCCCGGGATTTTTAAGGGGCCGTACTCCTTTTAAGAAAGCGTCTTCTGCCCCCTGCCTGCCCTTCCGTGTCCCCCGAACCTTTACGCCCCCCTTTTTTCCCCGACCACAAAACCTTTGCCGGGCCTGCCCCTGACCTCCTCCCTGCCCCCGGGACTACGCCTACGTAAAACCCAACGATTTTTGGTCCCAAAACGCACTCCCTTTGGGGCTCCCCACCGGAAAAGAAAAGTCACGCCATTGGGGCGACCTGGAAATTTTCCGGCCGCAGCAATCCATCCCGTTTTGGGCCGGGGGGGCTCTGGGGGAAAAACCCCGGGTTCTACTTAGATTCCCCCCCTTAGGGGTTTACCCCAACGCTTGCGGTGGTCCCAGTGGATCCACTCCCACACCCCGTTACATTTTTGTATCCAAAAGGGCTTCACACACAGAAATTTGGGATTCCCTTTAAAACAGCTTTTTTTGAAAAAATTAGCCCAAACTGAAAAAAGCTTGCGGGTTAAATAATGCATTTTAATTGGAACACATTTAAAAAACGTACCAAAACCCGCCCCTTGGGGAAAGCAACCCTTTTTCCTTAATTATTAACGGTGTCCCCAACTAGGTGCTTTTAAAAAATAGAGTACGTTTTCCCAAATTTTTCCGTGCCCCAAAAAAGCAATGCAAATCTTACATGAAAAAAAATATTTTAAAAACTAGGACTATATAAAAAAAGGGGATTTTAACAGAAATACCCAAAGGGCCCAAAGAATTTTTGTTTAACCCTTTATGAGATACATATGCTATTTAAGAACTCCTACCTTAGTTGACACACCAAGCAAAAGTTTTGAAAAAAAGGGACACCCCCCTCGAAGCATCGTTTTAAACAGTACATTTGGCGGGGGCCCTCCATCATCCCTCAGAAAGGATTACATAGAACTCTTTAGACTAATCCTAAGTGAATTCACAATATGTACAGCAAGGATTGGGTGTACTGCAGGTTATTATGTCTTTTTTCAATTGTAACATTGGTTATCGTACAACTTTAATGATGATGTGCATATAAAGTGTTTCCCATGTTGAATAATACTTACTGGTCTGAGGATCTAATGTTGGATAAGTTAAGTAGATCAGTATAGGAGGAAAACCGACTGCCTGGACATAGAGTGGTTGCACTATAAAGACAGTTAATGGTTTGCTATTGAGTTGTGTTGTAAATATTCAGACCATGCAGTTTTGTTCACCATGACATCTAAATCAGGGCTATTTGATTAGCATTATGGACCCTCTAGAAAAGTAATGTATCGAGCCGTACTGAAGCACATTATGACATATAAGGGAATGTCTGTTTACTGTTGGCAAAAAGACCCACAGAGTTTTGATAAAAAAAAGATGCACTAAGGAGGACATGTATGGAAACTGTCTAGGTGTAAGCTTTCTTTTTTGGCCATAGCAACCAATCAGACCTTTCCTTTCAAAGAAAGTCTCAGGCAATGTTCACACGGCTTATTTTGGGACAGATTTCAGCCGGTAATTCACGCCATATTGCGTGAATTATGGGCTGAAATCCGTCCCAGTCATTACGGTAATCCACAGTTCTCATAGAGAACTATGGATTCTGTCTCCTCTCCCCGCTCGCGAAATACGTCGAGCGGGGAGAAAGTGACATGTCAATTATTCACGGCGGCCCCCACTGCCGTGCACACGGTGTAATTGCGGGTGAAATCCATCCTGCAATTACGCCGTGAATAAGCCATGTGAACTCGGCCTTAGACCTAGACTCAGATTTTTATATATAATACAGACATCACAAATGCACTTTGAAATAATTAATGTATTCAGTGTTTATCTGTCTCTTGGCATCTGCAGAGTGCTGCTGGTTCGTTTCTGTGTGTTTGTAAAACAATGGCGTTGCCAGCATCTATAAAGATGTATTTATATAAAATAAAGGTTTTTACTAAATAACAACTTTAAAAACCAAGAAATGATGGAAAAAGCATAAAAAAGAAATTAGTAACTTTTAACTACATACATATACTACGTTGTTGATATGGTAAAAAAGCAAAAAAACAGGTTCATTACATTCAACCTATAATCCTTCTTTGTTGATCCAGAGGAATACAAAGAGGCATATGAAAAGGCA